>JAPVLO010004022.1:0-18603 GCA_027257055.1 Cephalopachus bancanus
TGAAATAAAATTAATATTAAAAGATGGAGTTAATTATACTTAAGATATGCAAGAACTGGTAATACCCTATCAAAAATTATATCAAGTAGAAATTAGAAACTATATTGAAATGAGTAGCAATGAAGATTTCACATTAAAACCTGAAATTCGGGGGGAAGCAAGATGGCCACCGCATAGATGGATCCCTGAGATTCTCCAAGCGTGAGTTTCCCAAAAAGACTATTACTTTTCTTCCTGCACACCCCCCCGCCCACCTCCAGCTGCACTGGTACAAGGCTTGGGGACTTTCAGGGCAGACATTGCCACGCGGGTCCAGACATTGCCGCCAGACGGCGGCTGCTCCACTATATGTGATTCCGGCGACTGGAGAATTCCAAATCCCGGACCCCAGCTCCATCCCCTGTCGCGACCAGCACCCAGCGCGAAGCTGTCGGTCATGCAGGGAGGCTCTGAGCGCCCGCCCCTTAGAGATACCGGTCCCATTTCTGGCTAAAGTGCCCTGGGAGGGACCCAGAGCCACCACCTGCCCTCTGGAGCTCTGGAGATCAGAAGCCCCGGGCCACCCTGAGGCACTCAGCGTACACGACCACAAGCCTGTGCAAGGGGGCAGAACCCCAAGCTGGCATAAGGTGCCGATCACAGGCTTCCAGCTCCAGAGGAGGGAACGCTGGACCCTGTCCTCCACCCCAACCAGCTAGAGGCACCCCAGATCCAGCACCCAGCTGTGCAGCTGGTCCCGCCTAGAGACCCACAGGAGACCCCTAAAAGTGAAAGTACACCACCTCCGCCATTTTCAAGGCATATTTACATCGCATCACCCCGCCCACCTAGCAGAGCCTCCGCAGCGGTTCCCATGGTGACGTCATTAACAGGAGACAAAGCCCCTCCCCTACGCTGAATAGAGACTAGTGTCACAGACCTTCCAAGCAACAAGCTTGCAACAGAAACAGAGGAGAGAGGCTGAAGATTAGATCTCAGGAACTTGATCCACTAAGGGACCAGAGAGAAAATGAAGAAAAACCAGAAGAAGAATATGGGTCCTTCCCAGACTCCTGGAAGAGCAGACACTGAGAAAACTGACTTTGGAATGCAAACAACTGAATGGTCTCAAAATACAACCCTAGACATCAAGACATTAATGGAGAGATTAAAAAGAATTGATGAGACTCAAGAAGAAACTAGAAAGGAGCTGATATCTGAGATAACAGTAATAAAGAATACTATGAATGAAATAAACAATAAACTGATAAGCATGGAAAGCAGAATTACCCAAGCAGAAGAAAGAATCTCAGAGCTTGAGGACCAAAATATAGAAATAACCCAAACTCTCAAGAACACAGAAAACAAGCTCAAAAAGACAGAAAAAATCCTTCAAGAGATGAGCGATTACCTCAAGAGGCCTAGCCTAAGAGTGATTGGTCTGCCTGAGGCAGAAAGAGAGACAGAGACCACATTGGAACAAACCTTCCATGAGATCATTCAAGAAAACTTCCCTTATCTAATCAATGATGCAAAAACTCAAACACAAGAGATCCAGAGAACTCCTGCAAGACAACAAATGAGAAAACCAACTCCTAGACACATAATAATTTGCCTAAATAAAGTAAGCATAAAAGAAAAAATCCTAAAGGCAGCAAGAGAAAAAGGTCAGATTACCTACCATGGAAAACCAATTAGAATAGCAGCAGATTTATCTACAGAAACCCTGCAGGCTAGGAGAGCTTGGAGCCCTATCTTCAAGGTCCTAAAAGATAAACAATTTCAACCAAGAATAACCTACCCTGCCAGATTAAGCTTCATCAGCGAGGGAGAATTAAAATCTTTCCCAAGCCGGGCTCAGTGGCTCAGCCTGTAATCCCGCACCTTTGGGAGGCTGAGGTGAGTGGATTGTCTGAGCCCGCGAGTTCGAGACCCGCCTGTGCAGCAAGACCTCATCTCTACAATAAATCAAAAAATCAGCCGGGCGTGGTAGTGCATGCCTGTAATTCCAGCTACTCGGAAGGCTGAGGCAGAAGGATCGCCGGAGCCCAGCAGGTCGAGGCTGCGGTAGCCGGGAGTGGCCACTGCACTCCAGTCTGGGCGACAGAGTGAGACTCCAACTCAAAAAAAAAAAAATCTTTCCCAGATATCCAATCCCTAAGAACTTACGCTGCCACCAAACCACCTCTATATGAAACACTTAAGAAAGTACTAAACACAGAAGAAAAGGGGAAAAAAGAGCAACATTTTTCACAAGAGTACTGGAAAAAGAATAAAATACATATGAACCAACCCCCAAAACAAAAGAAAGACAATAAACCAAGTGGAAGAACAACTATAAAAGAACTGTATGTTAGGGATGAACTCTCACATTTCAATAATTAGCCTGAATGTGAATGGACTAAATGCACCACTGAAAAGACATAGAATGGCAAAATGGATAAAAGATCACCAGGCAACAATATACTGCCTTCAAGAGACCCATCTCACTAGAAAGGACATGCACAGACTCAAAGTAAGAGAATGGGAAACAAATTTCCAGGCGAATGGAACACAAAAGAAAGGAGGAGTCGCGATCCTAATTTCAGACAAAATACCATTTAAGCTATCAAAAATTTAAAAAGATACAGAGGGCCACTACATAATGATAAAAGGCTCACTCCATCAACAAGAAATATCTATCCTAAACATATATGCACCTAACATAGGTGCACCAACTTTTACAAAGCAACTCCTAGGAAAACTAAAGAAAGATATTGATTCTAACATAATCATAACTGGGGACTTTAATACCCCACTCACAACCCTCAACAGATCATCGGGACAAAAAACCAACAATGAGATTCAGAACCTCAATGTGACTCTGGACCAAATGGACTTAATTGATACCTACAGAACACTCCATCCAAAGACCAGAGAATACACATTCTATTCATCCCTGCACGGGACATATTCCAAGATCGACCACATACTCGGCCATAAATTAAGCATAAGCCAATATAAAAAGACAGAAATTCTACCATGTACCTTCTCAGACCAAAGTGGAATAAAAATAAACATTGACACCAACAAGGTCCCCTCAAAACCCACAAAGACATGGACACTAAACAGCATGATGCTAAACAACTCCTGGATCAATGATGAAATCAAAACGGAGATCAAAAGATACCTGGAAACAAATGAAAATGAAGAAACATCTTACCAAAATCTCTGGGATGCCTTAAAAGCTGTAGTAAGAGGGGAATTTATATCCCTACAAACACACATGAAGAAAATGGAAGGAGCACAAATTAATAGCCTAACAAGCCACCTAAGGAAGCTGGAAAAGCAAAATCACAAAAACCCTAATTTCAGCAGAAGAATCCAGATCACCAAAATAAAAGCCCAAATCCAGGACATAGAAGACAAAAAGACAATACAAAAAATCAATGAAACAAAAAGCTGGTTCTTCGAAAAGAAGATCGATGGTCACCTAGCTAGACTGACCAAAAAAAGAAAGAAAAAAAAACCCAAATAAGCACAATCAGAAACACAAAAGATGAAATCACATCTGACCCTGAAGAAATACAAAAGATCATCAGAGACTACCATGTACACTTGTATGAAAACAAACTTGAAAACGTCAAGGAAATGGAGGACTTTCTGTCATCATACAACCTGCCTAGGTTGAAACAAGAAGAAATTGAGACTCTAAGACCAATAACAATCAAGAAAATTGACTATGTAATAAGAAAACTACCTACCAAAAAAAGCCCCGGACCGGATGGCTTTCCAGCAGAATTCTACAAGACATTTAAGGAGGAACTGATTCCAATCCTACTGAAGCTATTTCAGGCAATTGAGAAAGATGGAACCCTCCCCAAATCATTTTATGAAGCTAACATCACATTGATACCCAAGCCAGGTAAAGATCCAACAAAAAAAGAGAACTACAGGCCAATATCTTTGATGAATATAGATGCTAAAATTCTCAACAAGATCCTAGCAAACCGGATTCAACAACACATCTCAAAAATCATCCATTATGACCAAGTAGGCTTCATCCCTGGGACACAAGGCTGGTTCAACATTTGCAAAACAATAAATGTAATTAAATACATCAACAGATGTCAAAACAAAAACCACATGAGTATATCATTAGATGCAGAAAAAGCTCTTGACAAAATCCAGCACCCCTTCTTCATAAAAACCCTTGAACATCTAGGCATACAGGGAACATACCTCAAAGTAGTAAAAGCCATCTATGAGAAACCCACAGCCAGCATACTCCTAAATGGACAAAAATTGGAACCATTTCCCCAGAAAACTGGAACAAGACAAGGATGCCCACTCTCACCCCTCCTGTTCAATATAGTACTGGAAGTCTTGGCTAGAGCAGAGAAGACAAGGCAATCAGGGGTATCCAAATAGGAAAAGAGGAAGTCAAATTATCTCTCTTTGCAGATGACATGATAGTATACCTGGAAAACCCAAGAGAATCTGTCAAAAACCTCCTTACACTGATAAAGGCCTTTGGCAAAGTCTCAGGATATAAAATAAATGTGCAAAAGACGATCGCATTTCTTTACACCAATAATAAACAAACAGAAACCCAAATAAGAAACACAGTTCCATTCACAATAGCCACCAAAAAATTGAAATACCTTGACATCTTCCTAACCAGAGACATGAAAGACCTTTACAAAGAAAACTACAAAACTTTGCTCAAAGAGATAAAAGATGACACAAACAAGTGGAAAAATATCCCACGCTCATGGATTGGAAGAATCAACATTGTGAAGATGTCCATCTTACCTAAGACAATGTACAGATTCAATGCAATACCTATCAAATTACCAGCAACATTCTTCTCAGACCTAGAAAAAACAACACAGGAATTCATATGGAAACACAAACAACCAAGAATAGCCAAAACAATCCTCAGAAAAAAAAAAAAAAAGCAGGTGGTATCACATTACCAGACTTCAAACTTTACTATAAAGCTACAATCATCAAAACAGCTTGGTATTGGTATAGGAACAGGCATAGACCAATGGAATAGAATTGAGATTCCAGAGGCAAGACTTCAATTCTCAACTAACTCATCTTCGACAAAGCCTCCACCACCTACCACTGGGGAGAGGAGAACCTATTCAGTAAATGGTGCTGGGAAAACTGGCTGACCACATGCAGAAGATTGAAATAGGACCCCTATCTATCCCCATACACAAAAATTAACTCCAAATGGATCAGAGACCTAAATATAAAACCTCAAACCATAAGAACCTTAGAAAATGAAGGACATACCCTCATGGAAATTGGAACTGGCATCCAATTCCTGAACAAAACCCGAAACCCAGAGCTCATAAGAGAGAAGATAGACAAGCGGGACCTTATTAAACTGACAAGCTTCTGCAAAGTCAAAGAAACCATCAAGAGAGCAGGAAGACAGTCTACAGACTGGGAAAAAGTATTTGCCAACTCCAGGTCTGACAAAGGCTTAACATCCTGGATCTACAAGGAATTCAAACGTGCTGAAAAGAAAAAAACAAACAACCCCATTATAAAGTGGGCAAAAGATATGAACAGACACTTCACAAAGGAAGACATCCGAGCAGCCAACAAACACACGAAGAAATGCTCAACCTCATTAATCATCAGGGAATTAATCATCAAAACCACACTGAGATACCACCTAACTCCAGTCAGAATGGCAATTATCAACAAGTCAAAAAATAACAGCTGCTGGAGAGGGTGTGGCAAAAAGGGAACACTTCTACACTGTTGGTGGGAGTGTAAACTAGTGCAACCTCTGTGGAAAGCAGAGTGGCGATTCCTAAAAGCTCTAAACATCAACCTCCCGTATGACCCTGCAATCCCCCTACTGGGAATATACCCTGAAGAACTCAAATCACTCTATAAAAAAGATACCTGCACACGAATGTTCATTGCAGCATTGTTCACAATAGCTAGAACCTGGAACCAACCACGCTGTCCATCAAAAGAGGACTGGATTAAAAAAATGTGGTACATATACACGATGGAATACTATGCAGCCATAAAAAAGAACAAAATCATGAATTTTGCAGCAACCTGGATGGAGCTAGAGTCTATAATACTAAGTGACCTCTCGCAGAAACAAAGATCTGAGTACCACATATTCTCACTCATATAGTGGACCTTGATTGTCCAATGCACTACTATAAGAAAATGACTGACAGTATTAGGAAACTATGGGGGGGGTGGAACTAATGGTAGTAAACATCTGTCTAGAGACAGGGAGACACCAGTTATCAACAAAGCGACCTGAATGAAGCATATTTGTATACCTAACCCTTAACTGTACCCAACCCTTAACTGTACCCCACAATATCAAAATAAAAAATATAGATTAAAAAAAACCTGAAATTCATTTAAGCCGATGATTAGAACACACTTTTTAGCTTTCATTGGCTCACCACAATAAACAAAAAAAAATTAAGGTTTTTGTCCTCTTTGGAAGGCTCTGCCACAACAGGGAGGAAAGCTGGGGCCCTGACAAGAGAGAGGCAGCCTGGACCACAGGGCTGCAGCAGTAGGCAGAGCTGCTGGAGATCACCACGCCTGAACATGCCACCACAGCTTTTGGCCATGATGCTGTCCCAGGTAAACAGTTGCCTCTATCCAGAGCAGCACCCTCCTTCATTGTGCGAGACAGCATGCCAGGCCCACAGCCTGAGGATGCTACTACCTCTCTGAGCCGAGGGTGTGCGCCAAGGGTTAGACAGGGTGCTGAACATGAAGGGGCCTATGTCCAAGGGTCCTGGAACTGCAGACTTGGGCTGGCAGTCAACGTCCAGGGGAAACTACACAGTTCCAGGTGAAGGGAACATGCACCGGACCTCCCCGCTACACAGGTGCCTTGTTCCCCAAGGTGGGGTGCCCGAGGATAACATCAACCCTGGCCAAGCACTTGGGGTGCCGGCTGCATCAACAGCTCTTCTGACTCCAGGCGACTATGCAGAAATAGAATGGGGCCTGGAGGAGGCAGCTGGGAGCCTGGACACTAGGGACAGTAGGTTACTCTGAGTGAGGGGCTCGCAGGCACCCACAAACTAGCCTGGCAGAAGTGCAGGAAGGCTTCAGGTGAGCAGTAGGTGGGCGCTAGGTGGTGGAAGGGGACTCTGGGTGGGGGCAATTGAAGGCAGAACAGCTATGAATCATTTAGGATTGAATGAGCCAGGAGTAATGCTGTTCTGACTGGGGTGCGGAGGGGAAGGGAAGATGGGTGGAGGGGTCTGCTGGGACCTACGGAGCTCTAGTCTACCAGATGCCTGCCTAGGCTATAGATACCTTCCTCAGACATCAGTTTGTCACATTCCCCAAGGGACTGTTGGGGTGCCAGCTGCACCAACAGCTCTTATGACTCCAGGCAACTAGGCAGAAAGAGAATGGGGCCTGGAGGAGGCTGCTGGGAGCCTGGACTAGGGACTGTTTTGTCTGAGATTAAGAAACTTTGCTGCATAAAGTCTATGATGGGGAGTCCAGCTAGACATGGATGGTGATCCATTTTTTCAGGGAAACCATTAGTGCAATAATGTATACTTAGGCGTGCACAAACACACACACACACACACACACACACACACACACACACACACACACACACACACACACACGTCCAGGACCCTTCCAACCTCCAACCTTACCCCTTCCTCTCCCTGAAACTCTTGCCCCCATCTCAGCCTACATTTACCTTGATGAGTAGATCTCTGATCAGTTCCTTGTCTTTTTCATACAAATCATTAAAATGTTTGGCACTTTATCTGAAGAGTGGGATGGACGGAAGTAGAAATGTAACAATAAAATGCAGGCGTGTAAGTTGAAATTCCTTTCATTTGAGAACCATTAAACACCAAATGAGCAGAATAAAAGTTTCCACTGGGGATCCCTGAGCTCTAAAGGCTCCTTGAACCTCGGGAGGGGGAGCTTATGCTGGACACCTGGGCCCACCTCCATGTCAACTGACCAGCTGTTTCTACAGTTAAGACCAGTCAGGCCAAGAGTGCCATGGCTCTGTATAAATACTTCAAGCCTTCAGTTGGTCCCGTTCTGGTCTGACAGCTAAGAAAACTCACTTCTGAGTTGGAAATTAACTTCTAAGTTCTAGTTTTAGAGACCCAGCCTCAGTTTAGAGACTGCCCAGTTCTGGAGCCCCACCAGCCCATTCTGCCTCCAGGGTCTTAGCCTCCCTGCACCTCCCTGGGTCATTGAGGGATGTGGCAGACCAATAGGAAGTGCCTGTTGCACCCTGATGCGCCTGTGGCATGCCCACCTGGAAACTTCTCTCCAAGTATTCCTGAGGTGATGAAGTGGTGAGCACTCTACGGCAGACAGAATGGCGTGACCTGAGGAGAAGTTCCCCAGGCTGAGGAACTCCTAGGAGAGAGAGAATGAGCTTGAGGGAAGAGCTTGAACTTGCCTGCGCCAGTGTCAGTCTCTCTGCTCACATGTCCCGTCCTGGATGAGGCCGAGGTCCAGGGAGCCGCAAAGGGACACACCAGGGATGAAGAGCCAGGCTCAGCAGGAGGATGTGGGTTCAGCCCAAGGAAGGGCCCAGGCAGGAGTGAGCAGCCCCCACTGAGTCCTGAGAGTCAAGGTCAGTGTGCTCCTGACAGGAGGGTCAAGGCGCTGTGCAAGGCTCCATCTACAAATGACAATCCTGAGAGATGAGAGAAGTTGTTCCCATGTCTCCAGAGCGAGAGGACGCTGGCCTCAACTCTCACCCTGGCCACCTTGATCCAGTGCTCCATTGTACTGGCCCTGTCCTGGGCCTTCATGCTGTGGTCCCCAAGGCAGGTAGTAATCACACAGCCAGCCACCTTGTTGAATTGTGTGATGGTGACATGGACAGTTGGTGCCAAGTTCTCACTGCCCTTTTTGTTCACTGGCTGTACATGTAGCCAAGGCGTTCAAAGGGAGCCACCTTCCTGAAGAGCTCCTGGGAGGAGGAGAGTGTCACATGGATACCGCATACCTCAGCTCAGAGTCCACAGACGGGGCCACATGCCCAGGCAGATGATAGTGGTCTGAGTTGGAGTACAAAAGCTTTTTGCTCTTGACTTGTGGGAGTCCCTGAGCTTGGTCCTTGGCCCACAGAAGGTACCAAATGCTTGATGGCCTAGACTCTGCACAGTAGAACAGAATTTCACAAACTCCAAGCACTGTAAGGAGGCTTAGGCCTGCTCACCCAGAGATATCTAACTCCCCTCAACCCTACTAGCCTTCAATCCTTCTTTTGTTGTAATGCACATCCCTGAGACAGCTGCAACTAGGGGTTCTGTCTGGGTGCCTGCCATGGAATCCAGTACACATCAGGGGCCTCATAAATACTGAGAACGGTGAGTCTCTTGGGTAGGTGGGCGACAACACATGGACTTGCCTGCCTTCAGTGAGCTCCCATTACCACCACATATGCCAGACTCTGGCTTTGGTCTGTCCCTTCTCATTTGATTGACACAGTCACACTGTGCAGCTGGCATTGCTTGCGACCCATCCTTGCTGTTACACATGGGCACAGAGGGCTTCAGAGGAAGAACCTCATCAGATCACACAGGTGGAAAGATGTGGAGCTGGGGCTGGTCCCAGGTCACTGGACTCTGATGAGAGAATGGCTGGTTGCCAGAAACGCAGCCCGTAGCAACCTCCCCACCTCCCCCATAGAGTTGAGCTGCTTACTGTGTCCATTGGCATCAACTGCTCCACCACCAGCTTGGGAGGGAAGGTCTTGATGACAGGCAGCTGCTCATTGAGCTGATTCTTTTCTGTCTCAATGCAAAGGGATTAGCCTTTAGAGCCAATGGTACTTGGCTGTAACTGGTCACTTGTCTTTCCACAAACCAGTGTGGCTGTACCTTGCTCCTGTATGTAGATGACTTACTGTTGGCGGCATCAACCTGGGAAAACTGTATGCAAGGGACACAACAACTGCTCAACCTCCTGTGGAAGGCAGGTTACAAGGTCTCAAAGAGAAAAGCCCAAATACGTCAGAAAAAATTAGGTATCTAGGTTTTCATTTGTCCCAAGGCCAGCGCCAACTTGACGCTGAAAGGAAACAGTGTGTTCAATACCAGTCCCAACTACCCGGCATCCGATCCAGGAGTTTTAGGGGGCTGCAGGATTCTGTAGAATTTAGATACCTAACTTCTCTATCATGGCAAAACGCCCACTATGAAGCTACAAAAGGGGGTGAACAGGAGCCTCTGCTATGGGAAAAAGTTCAGCAACAGTCCTTTAAACAAATAAAACAGACCAAGAGACTTATTTAGGCTGGGTCCAGCTTCTGCCAATAGTTCTCCTAAAGGTAGAGTCTAGCCCCCCCAAAAAAACAGGTTTCTTGCGTTTTGAAATTCTTTATGGGCAGCCAACCCCTCTTGTGAAGGGCTTACAGGGAGACTTAAAGGAGTTAGGAAATCATACTCTAAAACAACAAATGCAAGCCTTACGTTCAGTCTTAAATGCCATCCATTATCAAGTCAGAGAACGATTACCAATTAATTTAACTACTGATGCCCATTCTTTTAAACCAGGTGATATGGTTTGGGTAAAAGAATGGAATGTACAGCCTCTAAAACTCCTCTGGAGGGACCCATTTACTGTCCCTCTGTCTACCCCAACTTCAGTCAAAGTAGCCAAAAAAGTTTCCTGGATCCATTACAGCAGAGTTAAGCCACAAAACCATTAGCTCCCCTTCAACTGACCCTCTAGAAAGTCACCGAGGCCAAAGGAAAACCCTGAACGGATTCCCCAAGCTCTGCTCTAGCCATTCCAGGGCTGGCTAGTCTACATATGGCAGAAGTTTGAGGATCCATCAGCCTTGCTTCAGCCATACACTGGACACTGGCTGATCTATGCATGGCAGAAGCTTGAGGATTCAACGGAATCAAAACCTTACTGATAAGCAGTTGTTTCCCTTTGTCAGACTTTGTATTTGCCAGTTGTTATACTGTTTGTTTTATTTGCTATAGGACTGACTTTATTTGCTATAAAACTCACAGAGTTGATCCCTGCAAATTGGACATGTTGGGAAAAGGTCTCACTAGCATTTCTGTTCTTTCTTATATTAGAAAGTTTGCCATGTCTCAGTACAAAGATGGCATGCTATAAAAATTGGCAACTGAGCCGGGCTTGGTGGCTCAGCCTGTAATCCTGCCTTTGGGAGGCTGAGGTGAGTGGATTGCCTGAGCCCGTGGGTTCGAGACCCGCCTGGGCAGGAGAGACCTCATCTCTACAATAAAACAAAAAATTAGCCAGGTGTGGTAGCGCGCGCCTGTATTTCCGGCTACTCGGAAGGCTGAGGCGGAAGGATCGCCGGAGCCTAGCAGGTCGAGGCTTCGGTGGCCGGGAGTGTCCACTGCACTCCAATCTGGGCGACTGAGTGAGACTCCAACTCAAAAAAAAAAAACAAAAAAACAAAATTGGCAACTGGTTTAAAAACATGTTCTCAGGCCTAAAAGAATTTAAGTACATTATTGGATGTATAATCCTATTGTTGGGATCCTGTCTTACCCTCCCTTGCATAGCCCAGTAATTATTAACTCCATCTCTAAGTTTGTGGAAACAGAGTTGAATAAAAAGCTGCATCCCACATAATGTTAATGCACCAAGTTGAAGATGATGCTCTTTAATCCATGAAGGGTTGAGCATCATAGGAGGGAATGTGGCAGGGAGGGACTAAAAACAGTCAAGATTATTCCTTTTTAAATAATCAACCTGCAAATTCCAGACCTGCCAGACATGGCCCATGAGAAAACGAAATAGCCAAAAGTGACTTTCCTGAAAATGCAAGATAGTAATCGATTCACAACCTTATCCCCACATCCTCTCTGTGAAGTTATCAGTTTACAACCCCTGCTTGTCACATATACCCTGAAGACAACTTTTTCTTTGAGACTCTGGTTTTGCTTGACACCACCTAGCAAATTCCAAAGAAAAATATATAGCCATACAACCTGACTCCCTCCCTTACCTAAACTAACAGGTAAAAACCCCTCTCCTCTTTCTCTGGGTTGCTCAGCCTTGGAGTATTAACCCAATGAGTAGCACAGGCTCTGATAAAAATGCTACTTCCTAAGATAGCCTTGGTGTCACGGTCTTTGTTTTCCTGCAACACTTCATCCTCCTTAAGTACCTGGGACTACAGGCAGCAACACTCCAACTGGCAACTGCTAGGCATTTTGGGTTTCTTTACAACTGATAGGAAGATCTCTTCCTGAAAAGCAGTTTGATGTGTTGAAACATTTTTTCAATGTCCCTGTATCACTCCATTTACTTGGGAAACAGAATTACATTGAAAGAAATAGTATCTTGAAAGTTCATTTAAGCTGATATCCTTTGATGCTAACTTGATTATTACACACTTATAAGATTCCCTCTATTGGCCAGGTAAAAGATATGTCTTACTATTATAATGGCAGTTTTTTCATGTAATTATAATAGGAATTAGAAATATGAAAATTTTTAAATATCAAATTGTATACCCTTCCGTGTAGAAGATAATTTTTTGTCTTGTCACTTAAGAGCTCACTCTTTCTGCTGTCTGAGATGTGGCATATACAGCATGCCAGGCATTTGGCATAGCTGTCACTGGTTGCTCCCCACAACCATTTCCCTGTCCTGTCCCTTACCCCAACATACCCCCTCCTCCCTTGCATGCTCAGGTGACTCCCACATCCACACGGACCTTGGGTCTGGTTAACCCAAGTCCCTGTCACTGCTGGTCTTGGGACAGCCAAGTGAAGCACTTCTAGCCAATGGGACAGGAGGGGATGCTCTGGGAAGGGTTTTCTGAATAACAAAATTATGGGGCACACCAAGGGGTGCCTCTCCTTCCTCCAACTCATGTGCTTAAGTGGACTACTGGGAACCAGGGGCTGCCACCCAGCTAGCTAACTAAATTCACACACTGGTGCCATAGAACTTAGGTGAGAAACATTTTCTATTACCCCAGTGGAATCAGGATTTCCTGTTCCTTACGGCTCCAGATATTGTAACTGACAGAATACCCAGGTTGAGAAATGCTTCTAGAGGACTCTTTGCAAAGGCCCAATTCAGCTTTAACTGCTGAAATCTAGGATAACATACCTGTGAGCACCTGTAACAGCTCACTGTAAGAAAAGGATAGCAGCAGGACCCCGCAATGAGAACTGTCCCCAAACACAACTCCATGAACATGTGCATGGGTTACTCCATACACATGATAAGTTACCAGCACCTAAATATATACATTTAAAAAACCATTATTACTTTGCTTTAAAAAAGTTTATTTAGCATTCAGTATGTACAAGGCACTGTGAGTGGCACCATGAAGAACACACAGATGAACAAGGCTCCTGCCCTCTGGAACTCACAGTCTAGCATGGGAAATCAGAAGTTGCACATATACACTAATAACGACCACACAAGGCAGAAAGTACTAAGTGCCATGAGATTGATACCAACAAGACAAGAATCCAGAAGAAGAAAATACTACTTTAAGATGAGAATAAGAGATTGGAGAACGTAACATATAAGTTGGGGGCTTAAACATGACACATCAAATATAGACAGAAAAAAATTAAGAGGAAAAGGTAATCCAGGAAAACTCTGATTGAAATCAGAAGAGGAGGTCCTGGCTTTGTAGTTGGAGGTAAGGGGATGTCTACCTGGGATGGAATAAGAGGGTGGGTGAGATGGATGGAAAGGAAGGTTGTAAAGAACCATCGAGGTCAGGACAGAAAGGTGGCCACATGTGCCAGGCAAAGATGCTTCCATTACAAAGGAAGTTCCTTAAAGAGAGGTGAGCAGACCAAACTCTACTTCAGAAAGCTTGAACGGGTGGCGATGTACAGGTGGCTTTATGGGAGGAGGGGCTGAGGGAAGGAGGCCAGTTCAAAAGTAACTTTGAGAGTTGGGACTCGAGTAATGAGGAAGTGATAATGAGAATGAAGCCATTACAGGTGAAGGGTGGAGACAGAACTGCCAAGATTCGGCAATGACTGAACATGGACAAGGAGGAGAGTGGGAGCAACGCTGGGTGGAAACATGATGGCAGTTTTATATCCAAAGACAGAATGGTCTATTCACAGAGCTAGGACAATCTAAAGAGGCATAGGTTTAAGTGTTAGCAGGAGGGATGCAGTGAGCCTATAATGCTACCACCAGGGGTGGGGCCAGCAGGTACTTACAAGTGGAGAAGGGGCAGAGGTGAGAACCAGAAAGACAGCAGGAAGCAGATGCAGTGGTAAAGTTGAAGCAACAGACCAGGAAGTAGATGCAGTGGTAAAGTTGAAGCAAGGTGGTCTTATCTCACCACGGAAGGGCAGTCAAAAGTGCAAGCTTATTTCCACATTTTCCTTAATTATGGAATCCTCACTGAATACTCTGAAGTAGGATGATGCATCATGCAAAAAGTGCTGCTTCTCTGTTGTGTGTCCTTTACATTCACTCCTAGGAAATGATCTCTTCGGTTTGTGATTGCCAAGTGGGAAAGGTGCCTATATTATGGAGGGATATTTTAAAATATTTACTCCAATGAGAGTTTATTTTAATGTTTTTGCATTATTTTGAAGAGCTTTGTGTAATTAAATTATCTTTTCTGAAAAGCTATCGATGTACCTTACCTCACAGCATCTAGAGTAGGAAGGGAATCAAGAGGTCATTTCTATCTCTCTCATTTCATGGTGAAGAAACCAAGGCCCCAGTGGTAAAAGGACTCACCCAGCAGCTAACACAGCACAAGTGGCAAAGTTGGACCTATGAGCAACGGCAGGGCCATAGCTGCATCCTGGATTCCTGGTTGCCATCAGATACAGACACACGAGAAATGGGGGAAGAAAGACAGAGAGACAGGGCAACACACTTAGGTACCCACCTGCTGTGGGAGCTTTACTGTCTTCTCAATAAATCCTGCGCTTTCACAAAAAAGAAACCTAGGAAGACAGACAGATAGACAGATTCATTGACTGACAGACAGAGGCAAGAGAGGTTGGAATGAAAACATCTATATTTTAACTTTTTTTTTCAAGTGGGAAAAAAAAGAAAATGATTTCTGATAAACATCTCTTGGACCCATCAAAGACTTGCAGATCTGAAAGATAACTACTTTGGCTTTCTTAATCAAAATGACAATACATTAAACTGTTCTTAATCAAAATACATTAGACTATAGGATACATCACATTCAGTATGCTCTATAGTCAGTCACTTTAGGAATGCTGGCACTTTTTGCTGTTACATGTGTACACAAGGAAAGGCAGCTTGCAGGAAAACAAGATTAGTAAGAATCAGACCTTAGATGGTTTTCTCCATCACAGAAGAAAAACACCCATGGTAATTCCCTTTTGGAAAGCTAAAGGTGACCTCCTCAGAATTAAGTTCCAAATACATCCATTTCCATAAAGGATGGAGAAAAAAAGTCAATTCCACTTCAAAGATAAAAGTCACAAATACGCAGGCAGAGCTCTGATGAACATGTCACAATCAGCTACTCTGAGCAAAGCAATACCTCCCCAATACTCTGTCCACACACAATCTATTGATTTCATAATTAATGCTTCCCTTTAGTTAAGGTGCTTTACGACTCCCCCACAGGCCCACTAGAGTCCTCCAGCAACATGTTGGCAGGAACTGTCAGCTCTTCCAAAAAATCTTTCGGTAGAGGATGTAGGCAATGAGCACCCAGAGGGCAGTGGCGATGAGGTTTTGAGTCAGATATTCTCAGTGTGACTGAGTGTCCTTCAGCATCCACTGGAAGGGGAAGTAGTTCTCAAACACCTCGGGGCTGACATATACCAAATGGAATTCATCCCTTAAGGGGAGGTACAGAAGATAATGTGTTTCCTGATTTACATCTAATCTTCTGCTTAATTCTTGAAATTAGTTCAGTGAAAGAACAAAAAGCATGCACTTATATTATTAGCTACTGCCTAAAATGTGATGCATATCTTAGGTATTTAAGTGTCAACTATATTAAACATTATTAGAAAATATTCATTGTATAACAATGTAATTCTTAAAATACTAAATCTGAAAAGAAAACTAAACCTATTAACTTATATTTTATAGACTGGAAACCTGAAGTCCAAGGAATGCAACTATTGCTACAATCAAAGGGGTGAACTGCGTCACTGAAATTATCCGGTCTGGCTCTCAGTCCTCGGGCAAACTGCATCTCAATCATCCTACTTATCTCTTGGTATCACCTCTTGATATTCCTTCTAATAAGTAATCTTTAATGTAGTACATTACACATAGAGAGAGTTTGTTGCATCTCTATTCACAATAACATGGAACCAGCCATGCTGCCCATCGAAGCATAAAAAACACGTGATACATATACACAATGGAAAATTATGCAGCCTTAGGGAAGGACAAGCACATGGCTCTGCAGCAACTTGGATGGATTTAGAGCAGAGTGTACTCAGTGATCTATCACAGAAACAAAGAACAGAGTACCATATGTTCTCATTCATAAGTGGACCTTGAAGAATTATCATAATACATTAAGAAATGGATTGGCAGTAGTGGGAAACTGCCGGGGGGGGGGGGATTAGCAGTTGAGGGAAACTGCTAGGGGAGGAAGGAACACACCTCATCAGCCAGGGAACTGCATGATCAAGGTTTGTACACCTAACCCTGAATTGTACCTCACATCTTTAAAATAAAGATAAATTGATTTAAAAAAACAAAACAAAAGAGAGAGAGAAAAGTCCCATTACTGGGTAGTAGAAACTGGATCATTTCTAACACTCCACAATTTGGCAATGCCTGGAGAAACAGGTGGTGCTCAAAGGTGTCATACAATGACTCTATAGACCTACATGGATAGAAACGGATTGAACTGTTCTGCAACAGGCCAGCGATGTCCAGTGTAACCTGGAACAACATAATATGATCCCTGCTGCTTCCCACCTTGGCTTGATTCTTGGAAACACGCTGCCAAGAAGAGGTTCAAGGCCCCAGCAATGGGATGCTAGAAGGTCTCTGGACCAGTCCACCTGGACACCACCAGAAGTTCTGAATGGGGTTAGAGGTTACCTACCTGGATAAAAGAATGGAGCTCCTGTCCACAGTCCCTTCGCATCCACAACCGGGTACAGGACCAGCAGAATGAAGAAGGCAAAAGAGCTGAGTGTGGTGACGTATGAAAGAGACCTAGAAGGAGATGAGACGTTTCAATACTCATAAGGAACACATTGATTTCAACGTAAGAAATCAACACTTAAATTATGCTTTTTTTCTATACCTACCAGAGATTCTTGTTTACTAGAATAAACCCTTCATTTTCAGAAATTTTGGTCACAGCAGCAGAAATAAGCCCCTATAATGGGAAGGGGAAAATGTTAAAATTTCATACTATCTCAGAAAAGAACTGCGTTTGAGCTGGGCTCGGTGGCTCAACCTGTAATCCTAGCTCTTGGGAAGGCAGAGGTGAGTGGATTGCCTGACCCCGCAGGTTCAAGACTAGCCCGGGAAACTTGGTGAGACCTTTTCTCTATAATAAAAAATAAAATATTAGGCAGGTGTGGAAGCTCACATCTGTAGTTCTGGCTACTTGGAAGGCTGATGCAGAAGGATCACCAGAGCCAAACAGATCAATGCTGGGGTGGCTGTGAGCATGCCACTGCACTCCAGCCTCAGTGACAGAGTGAGACTCCAACTCAAAAAATAATAATAATAATTGTGTTTCAAAATCAAAACATATTAATCATTTACTTGCTTAGCAAAGGCTGAAAATTGTGCCTTATACTTTACTCTCTTACCTGGACACTGGTTTTAAGATACATAACTAAAAATATCTCCAAAAACATCTCAGTATTCCTCTGAGCTGAAGAAAATAAACTTATTCGCAAATTACAATGAACCTAGAGAGGAAACATGATTGCAAGGTTAGGGATAAAATGAATAGTTGGTCAACCCAGCAATTGTTTTTTCACATGTATTCTGGAAGCTGATGTCTGAAAACCTGCTGTTATTTGCCTGGTCTTTCTGCTTCAGTTCTGTACACAGAAGCCACATCTCATGTGTGTCTTCAGGCATTCCAAGCTGGCTGCTTAAAAGCAAGCACTGTCATATTTACAAAGGCATTTTCCTAAGAAAATAAGCCTGTTTATTTAGGTGTAAAGATTTGCTCCTCTCTGTTATTAAAGTCAAGAACGTTACCTGTTGCGATGTGGTGACAACTGCTACTGCAGTGTTGCTAAACATTTTGTTTCTTTTTAAAATACATATACAAGTGGGGGAAAAAGGAATTTTAGTAAGAAGCAGTGCTTACTTACGAGAATAAAACACCAGGCAGTGAATCTCATCAGAATGTCTTTGGTGCGATCCCTGTAATACAATAGATTTTTCCTGCCTGGAGTAGAAAACACAGTATGACCAGGGGAATCACCTAAGGTGTATTGTTATTTCATATCCATCCACTGTTGAATTATGCAATAGATTTAACTTGCTGGGCATGTTGCAAAATGCTGGGATTACAAGGATGGATGAAATATCCCCCATGCCCTGACTGGAGGAGGAGCATGGGGGAGGAGAGAGCCACCAGAGGAGGTGCCATTAGGCTGAGGTAGGAGCAAAAGGCGTCAGTATAGGAACATTTTGAGCAGAACGGAGCAGCCTGCACAG
>JAPVLO010004023.1:0-18188 GCA_027257055.1 Cephalopachus bancanus
GATGAGTGCGTGGGGGCAGGGGCGTGGGAGAGAGGGCTTTGACCTCAGCAACTGTTGGGGAAAAGGAGCTGTTGACTGAGACAGGGATGGCTGAGAGAGGGCTAGGCTGGGCTGCAGGGCAAGTTTCTATTCTAGGCCAGGTCGATGCCTCTAGAATGGCAAGGGAATAGGCACAGAGGACGGGGGCTTTATGCGTGTGGAGTTGGGGAGGGGTCCGGGCTGGAGACAGACACTGGGAGATGATATTGAAAGCCAGGACGCTGTGTGAAATCATGGAGGGCGTGAGGCTAGAAGGAGAAGAGGCCCGCGAACGGAGCTTGGGCCCTCCTCTCTCCTTCCCAGGTCAGGGGGATGAGGACGAGCCCACAAGGAGACACAGACGGAATAGGCAGCACTGCAGGAGGACAACTGGGAGTGTGAGGGCTCCACAAGCCATGTGGGGGGTGGGACTGAGTCACCTGCTGCTGGAGGGTCACAGGAAATGAGGCCTGAGAACCAACCTCACGCTTGCCAGCACACAGGTCATTGGTGACCCACGCTGCCCTGGGGAAGCTGGAAGTTACAGCCGGATGAGATTGGGTTCAAGAGTAAATGGGAGGGAGGGATGTGGTGGCAGCAAAGATCAGACACCGCCCTCACGAGGTTTGGCTCTACACGGGGAGCAGAGAAGTAGGGCGGCGCCTAGTACGGGAGTGGGGTCAAGAGACTGGATAAAGAACCGCATGCGTTTCCATCGATGGGCATGATCGAGTGAAGAGACGATGTCGTCATGCAGGAGAGAGAAGGCGAAGAGGGGCTGGAGTGACGGCCCTGAGTGGGAGAGAAGGAGTGGGCCTCGCAGAAAGTCGGCCTTGGCTGGGCATGGACAGGGCGTTCCCCGGAGCAGGCAGGGAGGACAGAGCCTGGGGCACAGGTGCAGGTGGGCGGTGCCTGGGGAGTTCTCTCGCGATGGCTGCAGATTCTCAGGGAAAGGGAGAGGAAGGTCGGCGGTACAGCGGAGGAAGAGAGAGGAGAACGGGGCCTGGAAGGGAGAAGGGGTGCGAGGCTGCTGTTGGCAGAGAGGCAGGACAGAGCAGGCGTGGCGTGGGGCCAGCCTCACCCACCACTGCAGGCCCGACGCATGGAGTTTCAAGTGAGAGCAGGAGCGCGGTGGAGTTGACTGTGCTCCAGCCAGCTGCTCGGTACAGACTGAAGGAGTGGGGAGCGGAGTGCCGGACTGATGGAAGAAAATAGGAGAGGGGCCAGGAGGGGTGCCGGGACGCGGTCCACACCACAGAGCTGTCGCAGGGGTGGGAGGAGGCAGAAAAGGTGGAAGACCCTGTGGACTCTGGGGCTGGAGCGTCCAGAGGGCAGGAACTGGAGCCAGAATCCGGAGACTGAAGCCAGGAAGGGCAGCCGTGTGGACACTGACAAGACCAAGGGGGGAGGGTGGCTGGGTGGAGGACTAGGTCCCTGGAGGAGTCTAGGGTTTGAGGGTCGGACCAGGCTGGGGGAAGAAGCAACCACTGTGATGACTAGAGAGTTGGGGTTTGTGAGTAGAGTCCCAGGTCTTCAGGAGGGAGGACAGCCACCTCAGGAGGGCTGGATGGGTGGATGGCTGTTCCCCCCAGGGCGTGGGAGGGCCTGTGACCCAGAGCTGGGTTTTAGAGATGCAGGGGTGGGAAAATGAGCCGGAAGGCCCCAAGGAGTGATCCTGCCCCCTCCAGGCCCAGGAATCCCAAGACTTTGGAAAGAGACCCAGCCCCCTTGCCTGGCAGGAGTGGGGGCCTGAGGGCGGCCCGGCCTTTGGAGCAGTAAGAAGCAGGACCGTTAGGGCATGGTTTGATGTCCCACCCTGGCCGGGCCCAGCTGCTGTGAGAACTTGGCAAACCCTCCCGCCCATTTTGGAAGACAGAGCGAGATGGCTGCTTCCTGCTCTCACACTCTCAGAAGCCCGGATGCCCCTGGCACCCCCCTCCTCTTCCCCCCACCCAGAGTGTGTCGCTTTGAGTGGCCACAGACAGAGGGGACATACCTGTTGTGCCGGGTTCCCCTGAAGGGCAGGAAGCCATGTACACAGCCTGGAGGTCAGGCTTCCCTTCACCTGACTGCCGGGAGACTGGGGGAGGGGCCCTTTAGAGGAAGAAAAAACCTTGCATTGAAAGAGGCTCCACCCTGCAGCCCTTCGGGGCTGGGGGGGCAGGGTAAGTGGGGGTCAGTGGACTCCGTGTCCTCTCTGTGATCAGCCCTGCAGCCCGTGCCCCGCTACCTGTCCCTCACCTGATTCCTGCAGTGGTTGCCTCCGGGCCAGCCTCCCATCCTCGGCCCCTCCCCGCACCTCACCCAGCAACCCTTGGGAGATTAAACTCCCAGTTACACCTACTCACCTGCCCC
The DNA here is from genome assembly GCA_027257055.1 of Cephalopachus bancanus. Classification (NCBI taxonomy): domain Eukaryota; kingdom Metazoa; phylum Chordata; class Mammalia; order Primates; family Tarsiidae; genus Cephalopachus; species Cephalopachus bancanus. Next base: position 2,374 of record JAPVLO010004023.1, read on the forward strand.
CGATCAGGGCCCTCCAGAGCTCTCTCGCTCATCCCACCCAGCTTCTTTCACTTCTGCCTTGCCCCAGCTCACCCTGGTGTCTGCAGTCCCAGCCTGCGTGTGTTCACAGGGCAGTCGAGGCCTTGATGCAGCCTAGGCTGGTCAGCCCTTCCCGACCTCGGGCCTCTAAGGCTATTTCCAAGGTGTGTGGAGCCCAGCTGAGCAGCCTCTGTCTTCAGCAACTTCGGCCGTCCCCGTGACTCGAGTCAGATTCGGCCCTTAGAGACACAGAGCCTGTGAAAGTCTGAGTTCCTCCAAAATGCACCCAGGCTCTCGTAGGGAGCAGAGACATGAGACAGAGAAGGGAAGGAAGCCTGTGAAGGCAGTCGTGGCGCAGTGACTCGCTTTGGGATGGCCTCGGGATTGTCCCGTCACCTGGCGGTTCTGAGCAGGGGTTCATCCCCACCGTCACGTGTGCTCCTGGTGGAGCCCTCCCTCCCCAGCATGTCCACCTGCACGGGCTGAAGCCTGAGACAGCCTCAGGGAAAGAAGTGTTCATTCCCTCAGTGGTCTCGTCTGGATCCCCATGGGGAAGAGACCCCCAGCCTCACACTGGGCGGCGAGCAACAGTGAACTCCTCAAGGCTTTCACCTTGCGGGCTCTCTTGCCATAGCCACGGGCCTAGGACAGCAGGGCTGTGAGGGAGAAACGGAAGGGGCTTCGTGGAAGGACAGGGACCTCCTCCACTCTCCCAGTCTGTCTCTGCACTTGGCACCTCCATGTCTTCGTACACTGGCCTCCGCCAGGGTGCCCTTCCCACCCTCCTCTGCAATACGGACTCACGCTCTTCCCTTAGTCACACGGCCACCTCCCGGAAGCCTGAATGACCTGCTCTGCTCCTCAGAGCCCAGGCGCCTGACTGGTCCTCCCATCAGAAGTTACCTAGTGAGGTCTGGTACCTCCTTTGCCTCCTGTGTGCTCCCATGTGTGCTGATGAGGACCTCCGGCTACACATGGCCCCCATCTCTGAGTCCAGGGCCCTACCACTCAAGGCCATGCCATCTGAGCAGCTCAGGTACCCTCTCCTTCCTCTGAGCTTCCTTGGGTCAGGTGCCAGCCTCAGGCTTAGGAATGTGAGTGGGTGGAAGGTAGGAGAGGCCATATTTGCCATAGCGAAGACTCTGAAGTCACTCTGTCTTCCCACTCCCGGGGAACCGCTCAAAGACAGGCCTGGACCAAGGTATGGGCACTCCTGCCCATGAAGCCTCTTCAGCCAGTCCTGCCTAGAGAGAGAGAGTGCAAGCAGAGAAAGCAGGTCACTGCTGGATGGGTGGACTGGGTAGGTCACACTCCCACCAGACTTGTGCCTCCCACTCGCAGCAGGAGTCCGGCCTGAGCCCATAGGGTCATTTGCCAACTGCATGGATTGCAGAGCTGGTGACAGGGAGGCATACATATGAGACACTGAGTCAAGGAAGGAGAGGCCTTTCCTGATGGGATTGTACCCTGGGAAGAGGATATCTGATAGTATAGGGGCCTCATCCTCACCCTAGACTTGAATCTGGGGGCATGAGTTTCAGACCTGTTTCTGCCACTGATTGATGTGTGACTCGTCATCGATTCATGGCCCTTCTGCACACACCTGGCTCTTGGGCTGCTGTGAGAAGGAAGTGGCCACTAAGCAGGGAACCTGTGTCCAGAAGAGGTTCATGGAACTCTGGTTCCTGAGAGGTTTATGGTCAACACAGATATGCAGCAGAATCCCCTGGGGTCACACTGGCATATGCCATATTCAGATGTGGTGAGGAGTAGGGGAGATGGACAGAATCAGATCCCAGGCCTCAGTAGGTGGCCCTCACCCATGTCCCCTGAGATCAAGGTCAGTCCCCAGATGTGGCTCACTGATTCTCATCTGCCCCAATGGGATGCTCAAATCCCCCCTTTATATCCAGTTTCCCCAAGGCACTACAGAGATAATGCTCACCCCCTTTTGTTTCACTTTGCCTGTCCATGACTTGCTGAAATGTTGTCCTTACTTTAAAATGTGTTTTCTTGAAGAAAATCTGCCTACCATGACCCAAGTACAAGTTAGTCAAGGTCATTGTGTGAGCCAAAAAGTGTCAAAGGAGGCCTTGGGAAGGTCTGGGGCAGGACCTGCGAAACACCTAGAGAGCAATCGCCTCCCTTCATATCCTTTCCTCTTTTGCTTCCTTTCTTCCTAGAGTCCTAGGAGGGGATGTGGCAACCCTATGGGGTCCCATCGTTAACCTCCAAGGCCTCACTCTTGGCTTCAATTCCAAATTTTTAGGGGAGAAAAACTGATTGGCCCACCTGCCTCTTCCCTTTGGGAAACATTTCTCAACTTACAGTCCACTGACTTGCAGCATTGCCAATTTCTGTGGTATAAACACTCCCACTGTGGCTGATTTCTAGCTACCGATGAGATGCTATGGGGCATAGAGCTAGGAGAGATGCACAGTGGCCACCATTACATAGTGTTTCCACCACACAGATGCGGTGGCTATACAGAACCCCAAAAGCATAGATAACAGTAGGATATAGTCAAATCATTTGAAACTGATGAGTTTGGGGTATTTGTTATCTTTGTTTATAATAGCATCTACTTAACAAGCAACTCTCAAAATTCCTGAAAATTTAGAAATCAGTCCTGCAAGGCTGTTTTCTAAATTTGCACACCACTGGCAAGCCACCAAACAAAAGGGTTGCCAGAGGTGCGCCCTAAAAAAGTGGCAGGCTTTCACAATATGAGGGTGCAGTGAAAAGGTAGCTCTCTATGAACAAGGAAGAGGGCTCTAAGCCCTCATTGTTTCAGCTTGCCAATTTTCTGTCTGTTAATGTACTTCCTCATCTTTCCAGTTTCATATCATTTACTGATTTGATCAATAAACTTGTCAATACTTTAACAAAGTTATGATCAAAATATTGAAGTAGAAAGGGCTTCCTTAGTTTGTGCACAACACACATCAAACTATTAAATTTTTACCACAACCTTTTGACATAGCTGTTACTATCATTCTCATTTCAGATGAGGAATCTGAAGCATAGAAACGTTATTGTGGGCCGGGCTCGGTGGTTTAGCCTGTAATCCCAGCACTTTGGGAGGCTGAGGCGAGTGGATTGCCTGAGCCCGTGGGTTTGAGATCCACCCAGGCAACTTGGCAAGACCTCGTACCTACAATAAATCAAAAATTAGCTGGACGTTGTAGCGCACACCTGTAGTTCCGGCTATTTTGGAAGGCTGAGGCAGAAGGATCGCCAGAGCCCAGCAGGTCGAGGCTGCGGTGGCTGGGAGCCTGCCACTGACCTCCAGTCTGGGTGACGGAGCGAGACTCCAACTCCAAAAAAAATTTTAGAAAAAGAAACGTTACTGTGTCCCAAGTCACAAAACCAATAGGTGATTGAGGCAACATTCAAACCCTAATAGTTGGACTCCAGATTCCTGTTATACTATATATATATATAATTCCTAACTGTTATACTATACTATTTCTAGAATCCTCCCTTTAAGTTTAAAACCACCTATTAATGATCACTATTTGCTTATGGTAACGAAACCAGTTATAAATCTACCTAATTGTATTATCATTCAACCTGTATTAAATCACTTTATCCTCAGGTGGTTTTTGCCATCTGTCCTACTAGCGTCCAGCTACGCATTTAATTGATCTGGTAGTTTTATAAAATAAAAAAAATAGTTTCAGGGAGCCAGTAGGCATGAAAATGAAGGTGAGAGTGGTGCTGACAAGGAAGGAAGCTGGAATTGGCACGTGTTGGTAAGAAGGTCTGAAGGATGCACAATAGCCTGGTCCCAGGCACAAGAGCCCTGTGCTGGCTTGAGGGCACCAGGTGACCAAGACCAGGCACTGAGGAGTGAGAGATCAGCAAGCCTCATGCAGATGTGCAGCTGCAACAATTGTGCTTTTACACCATGAAACTCATCACCACCTGCCTTACTTCCTAATGGAGAGGTGTGTCTTGCAGTTACACTGAAATGCCTGGCTGGATACGCAGGTGAAACCATTGACTCCGTAATTGCAAAACTGCTCCCAGGTGCCAATTATAATGTAGAAGCGGCACAAGAAGATATAGATAAGCTTGGCAGTTTGTTAAGCATTCATCAGTTACAGAGTGTAGGTAGGGTGGCAAGGCTTTAGTTAAAAAGCAGGAGGTACGATCGTTCGTACCTAGGGACTCTTGTACTCTAACTAAATGAAGAAACAGTACAAGCCAGTTCAATACAAATCATGATTTTTGCACCTGAGGCTTTCAATTGTTTATGCCACAATACCAAGAGGAAAATGAAGTATCTTCAGTTGAAAATAGCATCGAATCTGGGCAAAGACAGTGCTGCAGCTTCTGACGGCCTTAACTCCCTCTGTCCTGCTACCTGCTTCATTTTTCACCTGCAGTTATCACTACTTGATGCCGTAAACAAACAAAAAAGTATATATGATATAAGGTATGTTTCCTCTATTCAAACAAACAAGTTCCATGAGGGTAGGGCTTTGTTTCTTGTTTACTACTCTATTCCCTGTACCTAAAGCAGAGTTTGGCACAAAGTACTAAAAATATTCTTTGAGTGTAGGAATAAAACTTACAGTCAACTGAAGGTGACAGTTACCAAGTATGAGAATCATGGCCAGTCCAATGTGGGTGTGCCAGGCAGCTGTGAGAACATGTAAAGTTTGACTTGTTTGTTAGGCAGTAACTGATACCTTTTCAAATGTTGCATAGCTGGCATCTTCTTTAAGAACCATCCATTCAATATTCATCATTCATTTCAAAGTATTTGCCATGCATCAGTATTATACCAGACACCATGTTAGGTGTTAAGGCTAAAGAGAACATAAAAGCTAACATTTATTGAGTGTTTAGTATGTGCCTGGCACTGAACATATGACATTACATGTATTAACTCTTTAATCCTTATGGTAGCCCATTGAGATAAAAATTAATATTATTTCCACATGACAGACAGACAAATTGAGACACAGAGAAGTCAAATGACCCAAACAGGTTCACTGCCTTAAGGATCTCAATCAAATAAGGAAGGCAGGCAAAGCAACCTATATAAGATGGTGCAGCGGGTAATTTGCAAAGTAATTTGCAAAGTGAAGTGGAAGCGGCACCAAATTTGAGTGAGTCAGAGAAGGCTAACTGGGAGAAACAGTTTCTGACCTAACCCTTGCAGGAAGTATAGCAGTTAATCAATAATGGTAAGTTGGGGTGGGTCTGGTGTGGAGGGAGGAAACTGGTTTCGGCTGAGGTGTAGACAAAGTATTAGCTTATATGGGTCCAAATGTGCAGACCAAAGGATGTGTGTGTAGAGGAAATAAGGACTCAGTGATTTGGCAGAGGTTTGCTTTGTCAGGAAGCAGACTGGCAACTCAACAAGCACCTTCCTACCCATTCCCCATTACCACACAGTTTCACACATATGTCCACATTTCAACATTGGTGTCTGCTTCACCTGCACATGTCAGGTGATGAGGGCCACATCTGTAGCAATGTGAATTCTTCTTACACCAACAATTAATTTCAGGAGGCAGTACACACATTTAAAAATAGGTTAAAATAAGGTGTTGTTTTAATGGGTAGGTACTAGCTGGCACTGATGATTATTCATGGTATCAAGGCCCAGGGTACCTGTCAGAAGTTCTCCAGCCTCTACAACTCTGTTTATCATCACGTATGGCCTTGATGGGAAGAAGCAGCAGACTTATCAAGGAAATTCCACTGAGACCTTAATGCTATGTGATTAGCCCTTTCAAGAGAATACATAAATCCTTTAAAGAACTTTTGACAGATTTCAGATGTTGGACAAACACTCCTAGCTTCTACAGACTAAATTCCAATAAAGAAACCTTCATCTATGAGCAATAGGAGTGATTATGGACATAATAAAAATGCAGTAGTGTCAAGGCTCTCATAGGTGATATAAGTGAAGAGATGCTCTATTGACAGGAATATGTGATTCAGGCTTGGGAGTATTGATCAAATTGTGAGTTTGCTTATTGATATCCTAGGTCTAATGCAATAGTAGCTCAACAGGTTGAAATATCCAGCAGGCAGCGGGTGAAAGACTTGAGTTTAAGAGGCAAAAATCATGAAAGGAGAAGAATATTTTTTTATTTCACATCAGAGGATGGGCGAAACCTTGGGAATTGATAAATTTTCTAGGAGTAAGCTCAAGACCCTCAATTAAACAGGCTTAAAACCTTAGCATTACCATCTCCTCTTTCCTCATCTCTGTGCCCCCTGATGAATCAATCCACATATCTGGCCAATTCGTTATTTGTAATGCCTCTCACACCGCTTCTTTCCATTTCCATTTATACTGCTGTTACCACAGCCCAGTGCCCCATTACCTCACACCTGATCATTACATATCTAACTAGTCTTCCCCTGTTTCTAGTCTTTTCTCCAGTAAAAGCTACACATCATTTTCAGGATGATAATCTTATCAATTCCATGCCTAAAACCTTTCAATGTGTTCCTATTGTCTTCAGAATAAAATTCAAAGTCCTCAAATGTCCCTGAGCAAGATAACTTGTGTTTGTTTTTTTAAGATCCACTTTCCTGCTTCTCTACCTTGCTTCTTGTTCTGAGGAGGCCTGGATAGACTATAACAGCAGCCTACCTTGTCCTCGAGCTTGGTTGGATTTCACCAACAAGAAGCACTGGCAAAAGAGGGAGGGAAGAGAGAGAGATCAGCTTATTTATTCCCCCTGACTTCTTCTTTATAGAGGAGTTGACTCTATCTCTCCACTGAAAGTCACTGCTTCTCTCAGAGTAACTTTTTCTACTTATACCAGTTACTATTACTGTGTACAAAACCACTCCAAAATTTAGTGTCATAAAAACAACCATTTTGTTTTGTTCACAGGTTCTGTAGTTCAAGACTTTGAGGCACAGTGGAGAGTAGGTGTCTCTGCTCCACAAAGTCTGAACCTTACTAGGAATTTTAACAGCAGGGTATTGAAATCATCGGGAAGTATCTTTGCTTGCATTGCTTGTAGTTGGTGCCGACTGTTAGCTAGGACAGAATCAGGGGTTGTTGACTGAAGTAACTTTGCATGGCTTTTCCCTGAGGCCTGGGCTTCCTTATAGTATGTCAGTCTAAAGGTAATTGGAACCACATGTCATCTTAGGGATTCAAAATTTTAGTCAACAAGGTGGAGACTACACCTTTTCTGACCTAGTCTTCTAAGTTATGAAGCATCACACTCAATAAGCAAAGCTCACATCTACCCAAATTCAAGTAGAAGGGACATAGATCCTAATTCTTTTTTTTTTTTTTTTTTTTTTGAGTTGGAGTCTCACTCTGTTACTCAGACCGGAGTGCAGTGGCTGCTCCCGGCCACTGCAGCCTCGACCTGCTGGGCTCCGGCAATCCTTCCGCCTCAGCCTTCCAAGTAGCTGGAACTACAGGCGTGTGCTACCATGCCCGGCTAATTTTTGATTTATTGTAGAGATGAGGTCTCGCCAAGTTGCCCTGGCGGGTCTTGAACCCACAGGCTCAGGCAATCCACTCACCTCGGTCTCCCAAAACGCTGGGATTACAAGGTGAGCCACCGAGCCCAGCCAGATCCTAATTCTTAATGGGAAAGATGTCAAAAATTGGTGGTCATTGTTTAAACCACTGTGACAATCTACCCAATTCTCTCCTTTGGTACTCTGCTGTCTCTCCTTATCTCTTCATGTCTTAGGGATGGCAATACCCTGTCGCCACTTTCCTGACTAGTACCTTTATTAAATCTTCCTCAAATTATCCTAACTTGTATATTCCCTGTTCCTTGTTGGAACCCTGTTTCATACAGTAATTGGTGCCAGAATGAACCCCAGAAAACAGATGCTCAAAACACAATTCTCCGATTATGTTGCCAACATAATCAAGAAACACAGAGATAACTTTTTTGCCTGGGAAGAAGATTGGCAGTTGTGCAATTCATGACAGGTGGTGGTATTACAATTTCTCTATTTATCACCAGTGATGCCATGGGATGAGTTGTAAATGGCAAGTCAGACCAGACCCTGGGGAAATTAAATAACAGTGGCATTTCGTCACCATGGCAACAAATGTAGCATTACCTGATTATAGAGTGGCCTTTCTTCTTCTTCTTCTTCTTCTTCTTCTTCTTCTTCTTCTTCTTTTTTTTTAAAGTTGGAGTGTCATTCCATCGCCCAGGCTAGAGTGCAGTGTCATGCTCACCGTCACCCCAGCATTGACCTGCTGGGCTCAGGCAATTCTTCCACTTCAGCCTTCCAAGTAGCTGGACCTACAGGCATATGCCACCATGCCCAGCTAATTTTTTGATTTATTGTAGAGATGAGGTCTCACCAAATTTCCCCGGGCTGGTCTCTAACCTGCAAGCTCAGGCAATCCTCTCACCTCAGTCTCCCAAAGTGCTAGGATTAGAGGCGTGAGCCCCTGTACCTGGCACCTGTCTTTGTACAGCCCTAGAGGGTATACATAGGAAAAAGGAAACTAAATGTCATGAAAATATACAAAAAAAACCAACACCCATGGACTTACATGGAGAATCAGGATGCATCCATAGAGCTCTGGAAGAATCCTCCATATACTGTGTTTGTAGGCAGATATGACTTAGGAGCTGAACATGAGTTGCAGAGGTACAATGAAAATTAAATTCTCCACTACACCAGATCTGTTACACTACAGTAAGGGCACTGGTAGGAAGAAGTAGAACTCCTTCATGTCCTAGATAGACATGAATGAGGCTGAGAATTGCAAACCTCCAAATCCTCCTGAACCTCCTTTGCCTGAGGAGGCAGCCTTTCCCCAGTCTCAAAAGCAGTCACCTCTCCTCAGCATAAAAGCCTTTCAGTGGCTATAACTGGGATCGATGCTTCATGAACTAATGACTATTCTCCTTAGAGACCCTGTTTGGCCACTACAAAATTCAGATGAGTACTGGAAAATGACAGTAGATCATCACAAATTTAATTGGGTGATGATGCCAAAAAACAATTGCAATTCAAGATATGGTATCTCTTCTGAAGCAAATTAACACAACCCCAGGCATCAAATATGAAACAATTAACCTAGAAAATGCTTTTTTTTTTTAAACCTGGAGGCATTCAAGTCTTTCTACAAAAAAGATACCTGTGTATACATGATTACTGTAGCACTATTCACAATAGCAAAAACACGGAACCAGCCGTGCTGGCCATTGAAACTGGACTGGATTAAAAAATGTGGTATAAGCTGGGCTCGGTGGCTCAGCCTGCAACCCCGCGCCTTTGGGAGACTGAGGTGAGTGGATTGCCTGAGCCCGTGGGTTTGAGACCTGCCTGGGCAGCGAGACCTCATCTCTACAATAAATCAAAAAATTAGCCGGGTGTGGTAGCGCATGCCTGTAATTCCGGCTACTTGGAAGGCTGAAGTGGAAGGATCGCCGGAGCCCAGCAGGTCGAGGCTGCAGTGGCCGGGAGCGGCCACTGCACTCTAGTCTGGGCGACCGAGTGAGACTCCAACTCAAAAAAAAAAAATGTGGTACATATACACAATGGAATATTATGCGGCGATAAAGAAGGAAAAAATATGGACTTTGCAGCAACTTGGATGGATTTGGAGTCTCTAATACTCAGTGATCTGTCACAGAAACAAAGAACAGAGTACCACATGTTCTCACTCATAAGCGGACTCTGAACACCTGTCATAATACTATAAGAAAGGGATTGACAGTAGTGGGGCACAACAGGAGCGGGGCACATAAAATCAACAAGGGTGCCTGATCCTAATCCAGGTGAAGTGAGGGCCAATGGGAGGCCCAAACTTCATCTGTACCTAGACCACTTATGTACCCAATCCTGACTTGTACTCCACATCTTTAAAACAAAAATTTTTGAAAAAAAAAAAAAAACTTTAAAATAGTCAAAAAAGAAAGAAAAGAGAGAAATTTTTTTCTTCATTTCCATTGATAAACAAAATCAGAAGAGATTTGCATCTACCAGATAGAAACATGATTATACCTTTACTGTCGTTGCCTCACTAGCTCCCTTTTTCTTTGTCATAATATATACTCAAGGGACTCCAAACATCTTTACATCCCGCAAATACCATGCCTGTCCATTACAGTGACGATATTACACTGACAGGACCTGGTAAACAGGAAATAGCAATTACCCTAAATGTTTTTATGATGGAGATACATAGATACAGACAGGAACACACACACACACACACACACACACAATGTATATAAAGCATAAAATAAATAAACCTATCTTGTTCCTGACATTAACGGGAAGGTATCCTGTGTTTCACTGTTTAATATAATGCTCGCTGTTTCAAACAATTACTTTTTATTATGTTAATGTTTCCTTCCATTCCTATTTAGAATGGCAATTCAATTTCATCAAATGTTTGTCCAACATCTTTGACATAATCACATTTCTTCTCTTTCCTACTGTCAAATTATACTTAGCATTCAATAGCGTGCTGGCAGGTGGTTAACAACTGACTCCGGCAAGGTGGGGGGAGATTAGGAAGGAAAGGCCTCGATTTATAGCATTTGCTGATTTCCATCATACTCCCACCATACCTGACTTAAAGCTATGGATGTGATATCATTGAATGCAGGGTGGGGAAGCAATGTATACAGTTGGCTCTCCCAAGCCAGTACAAGAGGGCTCCTGTGCTTCATTCCTGGAAAAACTTTCCTCAGTTATAGCGTAGTAATCATTTAAAACTTAGCAGCATCCAATATGTCAACATTTTATGTAGACTTTATCTATATTCAGGAATAAAATTGGTTTATCTTTGCCAGGTAACCCAATTTTATTTATTGGGTTTTACATGAAGTTTACATTGGACTTGAAAATAAATTGAGAAAGCTTTTATTCATGAAACTATTCCTCTAGAGTAGTTTAATTAATGTAGTAATCACATATTTAATGAAAGTTAGAGAAAAAATGACTTGAGCCTTGTGCTTTATTTTTTTTTATTTTTTTGAGTTGGAGTCTCTCTCTAACATCCAGGCTAGAGTGCAGTGGTATGCTCCTGGCCATTGCACCCTTGATCTACTTGACTCAGGCAATCCTTCTACCTCAGCCTTCCAAGTAGCTGGAACCACAGATGCACACCACCATGCCTGGCTAGTTTTTTGATTTATTGTACAGACAAGGTCGCACCAAGTTGTCCAGGCTAGCCTCAAAACCCTGGGTTCAGGCAATCCCCTCACCTCAGGTTCCCAAAGTGCTGAAATTACAGGCTTGAGTCACTACACCCAGCCTTTGTGCTTTATTTGATGGTAGATATTTCACTATCTTTCTTATTCCTTCTCTGATATTGGTATTCTCATTTGTGATATCTTGAGTTAAGTGTTGTAAATGGGCACATTATTAGAGTAAATCTTCCTTCCCATGCCATGTATCTACATCTATACACACACATATGTGACTTTCTCTCTTTATCCCCTCTGTATCAGAGTTGGCAAGTGTTCTATTGGTTTTTCAAAGAATCAACCCTTGGTTTTAAATTCAAACATAGTTTTGAAAGAGCTGTTTCTAATTCATATAGTATGTATGTTCACAATTTTTTTTTTGAGTTAGAGTCTCACTTCGTTGCCCAGGCTGGAGTGCAGTGGCATGCTCACGGCCACCCCAGCATTGACCTGCTAGGCTCCAGCAATCCTTCCACCTCAGCCTTCCAAGTAGCCGGAACTACAGGTGCACTCTACCATGCCCAGCTAAGTTTTTGATTTATTGTAGAGATGAGGTCTTCCCAAATTGCTCAGGCTATCCCCTCACCTCGGCCTCCCAAAGTGCTGGGATTACATTCTTGAGCCACGGTGCCTGGCCCAAAACTTTTAAGACTCTTTTTAATGTTGTTTTTGCTTGTTTGTTTCCTAGAATCTGTAGTTTAATGCCTCATTCACTTATTTTTCAATCTTTGCATTTCAACAATAAGGATAAACTACTTAAAGTTATTAACCACTCCCAAGAGGTATATTCCTTTAACAGTCATTGAGTGAGGAGTTAACTCTGACCTTTTTTCCTCCTCTCCCTTGCCAAATTCCTACTGAAGGGGAAAGAAGAGATGGGTTTTATTAACCCTATAAAATGTGGGTTATGTTCCAACCTGACTCTGGCATAACATCACATAAAAAATAAAGAAGAAAATCCAAATTATTCTATGACCCTGCAAAGCCAACTTTGGGGAAATTTGCATCTGTATAGACTCTCCTTCCCAGGGATGGACAGAGGAGGTAGACATTTGCTATCTATTCTGTCTCAAGTGTGTCACCTATAAGGCTTTATCTACAGATGAAGAAACTTCACTTCTTCATCATTTCTCAAGCTGCCCCATTATCTCAACAGCAGCATTTCCTTTACCAATTTCAAAATTCCTTAGGCAGAACAGAACAAATCTTTGAATCCACCTAATGACCTGCAAGCCCCCACTTGGAGATGCCCTGCCTTCACATGTATTTATTTATTTATTTATTTTTGGTAATTCCTCTCTTCTTAGGAGATATAGATAACAAAGCTGCAATTCAGCCACCTTAGAAATATGTTCTCAGGACCTCTTGGGATGGTGCCATGAGCCCAGGTCACTCACATTTGGCTCAGAATAAACCTTGAATATTTTACTGACTTTGCATTTTCCATCAACATGAAAAACCACTAGGTTCTGGCTTCTAATACAGGAGTCGGAAAATTTGGTCTGCAGTCTGCTTTTGTAAGGACTATGAGTTAAAAATGGTTTTTACATGTTTAAAGGATTGTAAAAACACACATACAAGGAAACAAAGAGACTACGCAACAGAGAACACATGTGGCCTGTAAAGGCTCACATATTCCTATCTGGCCCTTTACAGAAAAAGCCTGTGTACTGCTGGTCTACTCTAATGACAATAGAGATACGTAGAGAGTTAATGTTAATCTTTAGTACTAGAACCCTTTGTTGATGAAAGATGCCAAACTTGGCAAAATATTTAAGGTGGTTTATTATGAGCTGAATGTGAGTGTACTTAGGCTTGTGACACCTGTCCCAAGGAGGTCCTGAGAATATATGCTTGCTGTGGTTGAATTGTAGCTTAGTTATATATGTTTTAGGAAGACAGAAATTACAGAAAACCATAAATCAATACATGTGGGATTTACATTGCTTCTGTCTGGGAAGGAGAGGCATGTCTAAGTAGGGGATTACAGGTTATAGGTGGATTCAAAGATTTCCTGACTGGCAATTAGTTAGCAAGAGTTAGGCTCTTATCTAAAGAATTTGGAAATCAGTAGAGATGCCCTGTTGACATAAAGGGGACAGAAAAATTCCAAGTTTCTCGTTATGTAGATTAAGTTACAGAAGTGGCAGACCTCAGAGAGGATAGGCCAGTGTCTCAAAAGGTGCCCAAAGTCCAAGAGTCCCATGAGACAACTTTACAGGGTCATAAAATACACTATATTAGCCCACTATACAGTGTTAAAAAAAAAAAAAAAAAACTGTCTCCCCACTCCTTAGTTAGGAATTTAGCAATGAAAAGAAAGACTTCAGAATTTACTCCTGACCTTCAATCCCAGAGCTTGACTAATTTACTAAGTTCAACCTTGATCATCTTCCTCTAGCACAGTGGTTCTCAAATGTCTTTATATCTTTGTACCATTCATATATAAAATATTCCTTTGTAAGCAACACTTCTCATTATAGGAGTACCTCATAATGGAGAGAAAGGGGAACCCCAACATCCTTTAAGGATTGCTGCTTTATTACCACCATTTTCAACAGTAAGGATATCTAAAAGTGAATCTTGATTTGCTGATGAACATTTAAATGATAAGGATCTTTCCCTCTGGTTTTCAAGATAAAAGGCAAACTAATCATGTCCTTTAAAAATATTTGTCTTTTTTTTTTTTTTTTGAGTTGGAGTCTCACTTTGTCGCCCAGACTGGAGTGCAGTGGCCGCTCCTGGCCACCGCAGCCTCGACCTGCTGGGCTCCGGTGATCCTTCCGCCTCAGCCTTCCAAGAAACCAGAATTACAGGCGTGCACTACCATGCCCAGCTGATTTTTTGATTTATTGTAGAGATGAGGTCTCACCAAGTTGCCCAGGTGGGTCTCGAACCCGTGGGCTCAGGCAATCCACTCACCTCAGCCTCCCAAAGGCGCGGGATTACAGGCTAAGCCACGGAGCCCGGCTAAATATTTGTCTTTGCCATGTTAGAAAGCAATGTTAATTTTAATGTTAAAGTGACATATTACAAGATAACTTTGTCAAAAATGTGGGAATCTGGCCTTGGCCAGTTATTTCTGCTATTAAATTTCTGAGGAAGACACATCAATGAGCCAATGGCAAATCGAAAATCAGGAGTTGTAGTGTTTCTAGAGTTATGCTTATATACCTAATACCTGACTCTCTGGTTATCCTTCCCCTCACCTCCTGCATGGAGTTTAGGCCACAGGCCAGTCATGCCACTCCACAACTTCTAAACACGGGAATAATCAGTCAGCCAGGCCCTGAAGCCTGGGCTGAGAGGAGCATACCAAAAACAAAAAGCCAAAGAGGAAAGGAGCATGCACTTTTATGACTTTTGCAATAAGTTGGGCTAGGATTTTAGGGCTCCATTGGTTCCTTCCTGGCAGTCAAGTGAGAGCAGAGGAATGGTGGCTGGTTCTGTCTTAAATGGGCTTTCCCATTACTTCCACATTGTTGAAAAATAATTAGAAGCAGAAGAAAACACCCTAAACATCCCACCATTTTGAGGCACTTAACTCACAGTGACAACCCTCCCTGTTGCTTCCCCCACCTCCGGAAAAAACACAAAACAAAAACATCTACCCCCAAAATATGTCCTTAAATCTCAGCCTGAACAGTGAATATTGTGTACAACTTCAGCCTACAGGAGGCATTTCCCCAACGTTGAACGTTTGAGAGCTTCTCCTCCCCCCCAAATTTCGAGAACGAGTTTTTTTTTTTTTTTTGAGTCGGAGTCTCACTCGGTTGCCCAGACTGGAGTGCAGTGGCCGCTCCCGGCTACCGCAGCCTCGACCTGCTGGGCTCCGGCGATCCTTCCGCCTCAGCCTTCCGAGTAGCTGAAACTGCAGGCACGCACTACCACGCCCGGCTAATTTTTGATTTATGGTAGAGATGAGGGCTCGCCAAGTTGCCCAGGCGGGTCTCAAACCCGCGGAATCAGGCAATCCACTCACCTCAGCCTCCCAACGCGTGGGATTACAGGCTGTGCCACCGAGCCTGGCAAGAACGAGTTTCTATGAGCACTCTCAAAAGTGTAAAAAGGACTAAATAAGAAACAGCTACCTTGTCTTGCTGTAACATTCGGGCCAACAAAACCTTAGGAACTTTTAAAATGGAACGCGGTTTGGGGATCCAAGATGGCCACCGTGGTGGTTGCATGAGGAGCAGCAGCCTCAAGTGGGACACCCCGCTGTGGACCAGCATGTCCAGAAGGCACCCAAGGAGGCGGGAGAGAGCGCCACAGAGCAGGCTGCCAGGTCGGGTCTGGGACCCTGGAGGTTGCAGTGACTGCACAGGGTGGCTGCTGTGTTCCTGCTGCAGGGTGCGCGTAAAACTGCCAAGGCACTGGTGTAGTCGCGTGCCACCAGGTCCAGCTGGACTTCCGGGCTGGCCTGGCTCAAGGTGCTGGCGGTGGCCTGCAGCAGCACCCCTTGGGCGGCAGGCCAGACCAGGCACTGGCGTGCATCGCGCTCCTGCCACAAGAAGAGGCTGGAGCCCTTGGGGAGGTCCATTGCCTCCCCGGGCCCGTGGGAAAGTGCCTGCTGGCAGCACGCCACTGTCAGTTGGCACCAGGCCGTCTATGGCAGGCACCCCCCGG
>JAPVLO010004024.1:0-17744 GCA_027257055.1 Cephalopachus bancanus
AGTTGGAACTACAGATGTGCATCACCATGACCAGCAAATTTTCTGATTTTTTTGTGGAGTCAAGGTATTGCCATGTTGCCCAGGCAGGTCTTGAACTTCTGGATTCAAGTGATCCTCCTATTTTGTCCTCAAAAGTTCTGGGATTATAGGCATGAGCCACCACACCCAGCCAACCTAATGTTTTTATTTAAAAAATGTTAAAACCCATGAGGAGATATTGAGATATTACACTTTATGAGGCTTCCTGAGCCGACTTTCAGTTTTACAGGAGTAAGGTTATGTGAGGTGTCCATATTAAAGGGACACCTTTAATATATTCTTCTCTTCCTTTCCTTTCCTTCTTTGTCGTTATCAAGAATAACTTTATGATGTGCTGGGAACATAACACCCTGTTCGCAGATGATATTAGAGTTGTGGTAATCTAAATAATGTCCCCTTGCCACCTTGTCAACAAAGGATGCCCACATCCATTTCCTCATAACCTATGTTATGTCCATAGAGAATTTGTAAATGTGTTCTGGTTAAGGATCTTCAGATGAGCGATTATCCAGGATTTTCTAGTAAAAACCTGATAATAGGAAGAACCTGGTGGAAGTAACCTGTGTTGTTCAAAGTTCTCTCCTAGACCCAGGATGTTCTTCAATGTTTTAGGCCAGCACACAGAACCCAGAGTGGGCTGTGTTCTGAGACCCCAACGCTGGGATGCCAGTGGGATATACATGCAGATAGGACTCAACTTGCCCCCAGTAGTTGTCCTGAGCCTTGGAAAACCATGTTGCAATGAATTCTAAGCTTTGACTGTCCCCGGCTGCCTAACTGGAAGTAGTAAACCTGCTTCACATAATTTATGTTCATGAGTGCTCTGCCTCACTTGACTCAGATAAGTTGGTAACATGCTTAAAGCCATTAACAGATTATATTACAGTTATGGTAAGCTAAATAATGTCTCCCTGCCATCGTGTCAACAAAGGATGTCCACATCCACATCCTTATAACCTGTCTTATGTCAAAAGGGAGTTTGCAAATGTGTTCTGGTTAAGGATCTTCAGATCATTCATACAGGATTATTTAGCATAAGCTTGGTTACAAGAGTCCATATGAGAGAAATGCAGGTGTAGTTAGAATCACAGAGAAGCTGGTGATGTCACAGTAGATAGAGGGCAGAAATAGAGATACTTGATGACGCTACTTTGTTGACTTTGAAGATGGAATTAGACAATGAGACAAAGTCTATAAGTGGCCTCTGGAATCTAGTAAGGGTACAAAAATAAATTCAAGAAGGATCACAGTACTATAAATACATTTGGGACTTTTGACCTCCATATATGCATAGAATAAATCTGTGTTGTTTAAAAGCCACTCATTCTGTGACACTTTGTTACAACAGCAATAGCAAACTAATGAAATGGTGTATGTAGAAAGTCCAAGGAATCTAATAATCTCTATATAAGTGAGTTTTTTTTAAGTTGGAGTCTCCCTCTGTCACTGAGTTTGCATATTATCACACTCAGTCTCGAACCATGTAATATTCTGCCCCAACTTGGGACTCTGCAAAGTATCCCCACCAGGAAGAAGGCCTTCCCCAGATACTTAGTCATGCACTTGGACTTCCCAACCTCCAGAATTGGAAGAAATATATTTCTTTTCTTTAATAAATTACCCGTTGGGATATTTCCTAATAAGCAACAGAAATGGGCTCAGATAACTATCATGCAGAATCACTGAAAAAAGGAAAAATTGAAATATGTGTCAATCTAACAAAACATTCACAGGACTTTTATACTGAAAAGTCACAGAAATCAAAGGCCATCCAAATAAATATCCATTTACTGGAAGACTCAACGTTGAAATGAAATTACTCCCAAATTGATACAGAGGGTTAATGCATTCCCTATCAAGATATTTTGCAGATACAGATAAAATCATACTAAAATTTATATGAGACGATAAAAGATCTAAAACATCTGAAAAAGAAAAAAGTGATTGAAATCACACCACTTGATTTCAAGGTTTTTGATATAGTAAAAGCAATAAAAACTGTGTGGTATTGGTAGAACGAGATCTGTAGATCAATGGAACACAGTTGAGAGTGCAGAGATACCCTCTACATGTACTTCAACTGATTTTTGAGAAAATTATCAAGGGAACTGAACAAAGAACTTTTTTTTGAGTTGGAGTCTCACTCTGACACCCAGGCTGGAGGGCAGTGGTACAGTAATGGCCACTGCAGCCTTGACCTGCTGTGCTTAGGTGATCCTTCTGCCTCAGCCTTCCAAGAAGCTGGAACTACAGGCATATGCTACCATGCCCAGCTAATTTTTTGACTTACTGTAGAGATATGGTCTTGCCAAGTTGTCCAGGCTGGTCTTGAACCCCTGGGCTTAGGCAATTCTCTTGCCTCCGCCTCTCAAAGTGCTAGATTTACAGGCGTGAGCTACCGCTCCCAGCTAAGAATTTGTTTTTTTCAATTGGAGTCTCACTCTGTCGCCCAGGCTGGTGTGCAGTGGCACACTCACGGTCACCCCAGTGTGAGTGATTTTTGGCCTAGTTATTTTTTAACCTGTTTTTGTTCTAGGTTTCTTTGTTTCTAAAATAAAAATATAATCAATACTTATTTTAGAGAGCCAAAGACTCAAATCACCTTATTACACAAAAAGCATTAATAACACTGATTTACTCCAAATGTCATTGATACAAAAAGCATGTAAGCAATATAAAAAATGATTTTTTTAAATATTTTTTTTGATGGAAACATATCTATGGGGATTCTCTTAAGTGCTAGTTGCCATGGCAAAAGTTGCACAAATGCCATGTTTCCCTGCAAGACCTTCTTGTTCAGAATTGAAATACCAGTCAGTGGGAAGTTGCAGCATAGCCTCCAATAAGTAGATTTACCAATGAAGATGATCTCTTTCTCACCAACTGGTTGAAATCTTGAGGAATTGTTTTCATTTACTTCTCCAGGTTAACCTTCAAACACTTGATTTTCAAATACCTGATTCTAGATAACTCCTATAATAAAAGACTTCATTTCACCATCTTGTATCACCTTACTGCTTTCATTGAACTGACTTTTAGTGAGACACCATTTTTATGTTTATAGAGGAACTAGTTTGTGTCTGCCATTGCCTTTTTTTCAAAAAATTGGAGCCTCACTGTCACTCAGGCTGGAGTGCAATGGCACGTTCACAGTCACCAAGTTGCCCAGGCGGGTCCAGAACCTGCGGGCTCAGGCAATCCACTCGCCTTGCCCTCCCAAAGCACTGGGATTACAGTCTGAGCCACCAAGCCCGGCCCTTCTTTTTTTTTTAAATTCAGAATCTCACTCTGTCACCCAAGCTGGAGTGCAATGGTATGCTCATGGCCACTGTAGGCTTGATCTGCTGATCTCAGGTGATCCTTCTACCTCAACCTTCCAAGTAGCTGGAACTACAGGTGTTCATCACTATGCACGGCTCACTTTTGATTGAGTATAGAGACAAGGTCTTGCCATATTGCTTAGGTTGGTCTTGAACCCCGGAGCTCAGGCAATGCTCTCGCCTCTGCCTCCCAATATGCTGGTATCATAGTCGTGAGCCATTGTGCCCGGTTTTCCTTCTATTTTAATAGCCTAATGGTGCATTATTATCTGTTATGAAGCATTCCCCTGAGGTAGCATCAGACTATGTTGATCAAAATAATGTTTATTCATAGTTATACAAATTTAATTTTAATAGTAAACATATGACACTTAAAAAAAACAGTAGTAAAATGTGATTCCAATAGTTAAATTAAAACCTACTAAAAAATCAAGAGCCCGGGATTCTGGTTATTTTGCATAAACTCTCCACCCTCACTGTTCTCTCTACAATTTCAAGACAAGACTAATTTTTAAAATAATCTTTGCTGTACAACATCTATTGCCATTCAATGGAAAAGATGGCCACCTTTTTCCTGCACTAATTCTGCCATACAATCAGTCCCTAATAACTTATTACTTACTCTACTCCTGTAAAAATTGCAGTGTCCTGAGGTCTTGGCTGCCTCTATTTCATGGTCTGTTGGTGTAGAATTTCTTTCCATAACCCACAGTGCCCTTCTGTCAGTAAGCATGAATATCATAGTCTTCCATTATTCTCTGCTACACCAAAAGCTCTCTGATGGAAGCAATATTTCATTTTAAAAGGCAGAGTCCTCCTTCAGGAACTTGAATGGAAACAATCCTCATTTAATGGAGTGAGCCCTTCTATCCTACGGATTATTTCCCAGACAACACCATGTAAGGTGTGCAAGAATGTTTATGATCAACGGATTGCAAAGTTCAGCTGAGAAACTATAAAGAGTAAAGTGCCCTTTTCAAGATACCTTAAATAATTTGACGAAGCATTTTATAACCTGAAGGTAATTAGCTATTTCCAAACATCCTTTGGTATGTATTATGTCATGAGTTTAAACATACATAGGCTTGTAATTATTCTGTAGTATATAATACAAAGGTTAACTGGGAAGTAGACAGCAAAATATTCTTTATGTGAATCTTCACCTATAGTCATGGTCCTAGGGTAATAGTCTTACCATGCATGTTATATTTCTGTGATTTCATTAAATATGTATATTTTGATGTCGAGTGAGCTCTGAAGCCTGGATAAAACCTATGCCATACATAGTATAGTCATATGACTTGGTCAAAACTTATGAACTCTCTGATGAATATTAATGCCTAAACTAATGACAGGTTAACCATAATCATCGTGTTTTTAAGTATTCTCTCAAGAATGAATTGTCCGATGTTGTGAAAGAAGTAATTTGTGACTGAAGGCCTTGTCACACCTACAAGTTTTCTTTTCTTTTTTTTTTTTAATCAATATTTTTTATTTTGATATTGTGGGGTACAGTTAAGGGTTAGGTATACAAATACGTTTCATTCAGGCACCCTTGTTGATAAAGGGTGTCTTCCCGACCCCAGACAGATATTAATCCGACCTCCCTTCTCCTCCCCCCCCATAGTTTCCACCACTGTCACTTCTTTTCTTATATTATTACATGGATGTTCAAGGTCCACTATATGAGTGAAAACATGTGATACTCAGATCTTTGTTTCTGTGAGAGGTCACTCAGTACCATAGACTCTAGTTCCATGAAGGTTGCTGCAAAGTTCATGATTTTGTTCTTTTATGGCTGCATAGTATTCCATCGTGTATATGTACCACATTTTTAAATCCATTCCTCTTTTGATGGACATTATGGTTGCTTCCAGGTTCTTGCTATTGTGAACAATGCTGCGATAAACATACATGTGCAGGTATCTTTTTGATAGAGTGATTTGAGTTCTTCAGGGTATATTCCCAGTAGAGGGATGGCAGGGTCATATGGGAGGTCGATATTTAGAGCTTTTAGGAATCGCCACACTGGTTTCCACAGAGATTGCACTAGTTTATTCCCACCAACAGTGTAGGAGTGTTCCCTTTTTACCACACCCTCTCCAGCAACTTGTTATTTTTTGAGTTATTGATAATTGCCATTCTGACTGGAGTTAGGTGGTATCTCAGTGTGGTTTTGATTTGCATCTCCTTGATGATTAATGAGGTTGAACATTTCTTCATGTGTTTGTTGGCTGCTCAGATGTCTTCCTTTGAGAAGTGTCTGTTCATATCTTTTGCCCACTTTATAATGAGGTTGTTTGTTTTTTTTCTTTTCAGCACGTTTGGGTTCCTTGTAGATCCAAGATGTTAAGCCTTTGTTGGACCTGGAGTTGGCAAATACTTTTTCCTAGTCTGTGGACTGTCTCCCTGTTCTCTTGATGGTTTCTTTGGCTTTGCAGAAGCTTGTCAGTTTAATGAGGTCCCACTTGTCTATCTTATCTCTTATGGCTGGTGGGTTTAGGGTTTTGTTCAGGAATTGGATGGTAGTTCCAACTTCCATAAGGGTATGTCCCGCATTTTCTAAGGTTCTTATGGTTTGAGGTTTTATATTTAGGTCTCTGATCTATTTACAGTTAATTTTTGTGTATGGGGACAGATAGTGGTCTTGTGGTCAGCCAGTTTTCCCAGCACCATTTACTGAATAGGTACTCCTTTCCCCAGTAGTAGGTGATGGAGGCTTTGTCGAAGATGAGTTGGTTGAGAAATTGAGGTTTAGCTTCTGGAATCTCAATTCTATTCCATTGGCCTATATGCCTGTTTTTGTACCAATACCAAGCTGTTTTGATGATTGTAGCGTTATAGTAAAGTTTGAAGTCTGGTAATGTGATACCACCTGCTTTGTTTTTTTTGCTGAGGATTGTTGTGGCTATTATTGGTCATCTGTGTTTCCATATGAATTCCTGTATTGTTTTTTCTAGGGGAGAAAAATGCTGGTAATTTGATGGACATTGCATTAAATCTGCAGATTGCCTTAGGTAGGATGGGCATCTTCACAATGTTGATTCTTCCAATCCATGAGCATGGGATATTTTTCCACTTTGTGTCATCTTTGATTTCTTTGAGCAGTGTTTTGTAGTTTTCATTGTAAAGGTCTTTCACATCTCTGGTTAGGAAGATGCCAAGGTATTTCACTTTTTTGTGGCTATTATGAATGGAATTGTGCTTTTTATTTGGGTTTCTGTTTGTTTATTATTGGTGTAAAGAAATGCGATTGTCTTTTGTGCATTTATTTTATATCTTGAGACTTTGCCAAAGTCCTTTATCAGTGTAAGGAGGTTTCTGACAGATTCTCTTGGGGTTTCAAGGTACACGATCATGTCATCTGCAAAGAGAGATAACTTGATTCCTCTTTTCCTATTTGGATACTGTCGCTTTCAATAACGACTCTCACACAATTCTTCTGCAAGCTGCTTTAATCCCAGGCTATTACATAGTTGTCTCCACTGCCTCAGCTGTCTCAGCTGTTTGTTTCTCTTTCCCGTGACCTTAAATCTAGTATCTCTGCCAATCAATTAAGGTAACGTGGCACACACCAATAGGCCTGCGAGAGAGGAATGTATGCTGACATCCTTTAGTTGCCTAATTAGGGCTTGTTTTGTCTTGAGGTCTGGCCGCTTCGGGCGCCATGTTAGGGCGGAGGCACTCCACAGCTCCCCCTTTTTTATTTGTTTTGGCAGGAGAGGGTAGTGGTCACAGCCCCCATATAACAAGGACCATGTAAGACAGTCTATCTCACGCGTGTAATTGCCAGACCGACTGCCCACCTGTCCGACACCGATTTTCTGGGGATGGGAAAGGCGATGTCAACCCATATGCAGCTGGACATGCCCTCCACGGGGTAACTCCTCCTGGGCCCCCGTGTGCAGTACTATTCTCACATCCTGCCCTGCTCTTATTGCCCTAGCGCGGCAACCCAGACCTGAGGGGATTGATCCACCTCCATGGCAGCAAAGGCCTGCGCTAGTAGCGCACGGTCACGTGCATTGCATCGATGCATACGACAGAGACAATAGAGGCACAGGACACAACAAGAGAATAACAAAAGGGCCATAGAACCCATTCCCGCCCACTCTTTAAGATGGTATGCTGCCTGGGTGATCCAGGAGGCCAAGGTTTGAGCGATGACTGAATCTACTCTGGTGGAGTTGACGCTGATGATTTCACGACGTAGAGCCTCCGTCAGGTTGTCGAACTCTTGGGACCAATTACCTAAAAGATGGAGGGAAAGCTCTCGAGAGAGGTTAGCAGCAAAAGTCATATTGTGGTATGGAATGCCGGTTACGTATAAAGCAATAGTGTGCCATTCACACCCTATTTGCGCCATGCGCCAGAGAATATCTACTTGTTCTTGTACCACGTCAACTCTTTGGTTTAAGATCATAATGCCGCCACGCAAGTGACTGTTAATATTACTTTGGGTGTTTAATGCCGCAGCAACAGTGGAAGACAAGGTGTTTAAAGGGGTGGCGGTCTGTACTGTGGTACACATGGCAACAGCGGCTGTAGCAGCTGCAGCGGCCGCCATTGCAATTGCTGCAATGATGACGGCTGTAATGCCGAAGTCTCTCCTTTGTCTAAAAAAAGAGAGGGCATTAGGGCCCTCCACAGGAACAGGCAAGTAGGATGGTAAACGTAGCACCACAGCAACGTGAAATGTAGAGGCGTTCCAGCACAGGGTGTAGAAGCAGGTGCGATTGTCACAGGTAAGAAGGGTCAAGGACACTGTAGCATTGCTAACTAGGAAAAGGAGAGGAGGATGAAGGCAAACCGGGGTAAGTCGAAAGGTGACGTTCTCGGAGCTAGGGGAAACTGTTACTGAAGGTTCGAAAAGTTCAGTCCCATTCCATGAAATCTGGCTGCGTCCTGCAGCCCCGCCTGAGATCATGACCAAGGGAAAGATATCTGAACAACCACCACGTTCTCCGCAGAGGAGCCAAAGATGGAAAGGGTTGCAATGTACAGTCTGAGTAGGATTCTGATAAGTAAAATTATATCCTGGCCAGGTCGAATTGGGCGCAGTGGAGATGTAAGGAGAAAAGGTAAAGTATGGTTTCTGGGCCTATCCTACTTTCCTAGCCTGACATCCGGTCCAAGGGGTAAGAGAGGCCGACTCTAGGCTGTTGTTAGTAGTGAAAAATCTGGGGAAAGTACGTGCCGAATAAGTAACAGGTATAGGTCTAGGAAATACTGTTAAAATTCCCCATTGTTGCTCAGCACGACTTATGGGAAGGTTCAGCATCAGCGTTCCCAGCAGAAGCCACGTCGTCGGATTCATCATCAGCAATCGGGGTTCGTTCCTCGGGGGTCTTTGTAGTGCGTGTTAGTCGCTCAGGCACCCACACCAGGTCTGGGCTGTCCTGTGGAAAAACACACACAGATCCTCTCGCCCACGTTAATACTGGGTTGGGACCTCTCCATTGTCCCGTGATAACATCTTTCCATTTAACATAGCCCCTTTTATGCGGTACTGCACCCAGATGGCGGTCCGCAGCAGAATTGTTCTCGTTGTCCAGCTGAAGAAAATTTAAAGTTAATAATGCTAATGAAAGTCTTTGTTTAGGTTTGTAACCCATGCCTATTCCCCCTTTTTGTTTTTGAAGTAGTTCTTTTAGTGTGCGATGAGCCCTCTCGACTATTCCTTGACCTTGGGGATTATAAGGGAGCCCATGGCACAGGACCACGTTCATTTGTGCACAGAACTGTTGAAATGTTTGGGAGGTGTAGGCGGGGCCATTATCTGTTTTAATTTGCTGAGGCATGCCCCAGGCGGCCCACGCCTCCAAGCAACGGGAGATAACATGATGTGCCTTTTCTCCAGCCATGGCCGAAGCAAACAAAATTCCGGAACAGGTATCTGTGGAAACATGGACATACTTGAGGTTACCAAACTCTGCCACATGAGTGACGTCCATTTGCCAAACCCGTGAGGGGAGAAGGCCTTTTGGATTCACCCCCCATGAAGGGGGGGGTGGAAAGTAACACATGATCTGCAAGATTTTACAATATCTCTGGCCACATGACGTGGTATTTGGAAACGGGTCTGTAATGTTTTTGAGTTAACATGAAACTGGGCATGAAAATCTTGTGCCTTTTGGGCAGGGGTTACAAAGAAAGCCTGTTGAAGTCGCGTAAGGTTGTCAGCCTGGGCATTACCCTCACTGAGGGGTCCTGGTAGGCCAGTGTGTGCACGGATATGCTGAACAAAGAATGGCTCTGAACGTTGCCATATCAGCTGTTGAATTTTGGAGGCAAATGTATGCATAGGGCTAGCGGGGGATATTCAGCCTACCACTTCAAGAGATTTAACTAAATTGATTACGTATTGGGAATCTGACAACAAGTTAAACGATCGAGAAAAACGTTGAAATACGGCCAAAACAATTTGAAGCTCTACCTGCTGAGGAGAGCCGGACTGGAATTGTATTACTGTGGGGGAATGTCCATCTGCTACATATGCGCCAAGGCCAGTTTTGGAACCGTCTGTGAAGATATTAATAGCCTGAGGAATGGGGTCATTTCGAGTGATTTGAGGGAAAATGACCGGGTGTTCTTTTACAAAGGACAGCATGGGATCTTTTGGGAAATGATTATCTATCTGTCCTACAAAGCTGCACCTTAGGATAGCCCATACATCCACTGTAGCAGCCAATGTCTGCACTTGATAGGCGGTGTATGGCACCACGAGGAGGTGCGGCTGTTGGCCAAAATGCATTAGGCATTGTTGTAGTCCACGGATGGCCAACTCAGCAACAGCGATTGGATAATGCTCCACTGTTTTTAGTATGGCAGTCTTCGGATGGATCCATAATAAGGGGCCATCCTGCCACAGTACTCCCGTTGGCTGAGCCTGAGTAGGGAGAATACAAAGCCATATAGGGCTCTCTAAGGAAACACGCCTAAGAGCAGCTGTACTAATTGCCTTTTCTACCTTATGTAGGGCCTCTCTAGTCTCCTCTGTGAGGGATCTAGGGGAGTCTAAATGCGGGTCCCCTAACAGGATGTCATATAAAGGACATAAATCTTGATTTGGAATTCCTAATGACGGGCGGACCCAATTAATATCCCCTAGCAGTTTTTGGAAATCGTTGAGGGTTCTCAAATTATCTGTTCTAATGGTAAGCTTCTGGGGCGTGGTGGTATCAGGGGAGATTTTTAATCCCAAATAATCTATTATCTTGTCTTTCTGAATCTTATCAGGAGAAATATAGAGGCCCTGGGCCTCCAAGGCCTTAATCACTTGTGTAAAAGCCTCCTCTAAATAGCGGTCATCCTTGGAGGTTAGCAGGATGTCATCCATGTAATGGATGCATCTCAATTCAGGGAATTGCTGTCTAATTGGGCGAAGCGCAGCATCAACAAAAATCTGACATAGGGTAGGACTGTTAGCCATGCCCTGCGGTAAAACCACCCACTCATGTCTTTGGTCAGGTTGCTCATGATTAATGGACGGAAGAGTGAATGCAAAGCGTTGGATATCTGATTTATGTAATGGGATGGGAAAGAAACAATCCTTGATATCTATGCTAAATACTGTCCAGCCCTTTGGTAAGGCAGATAATAGTGGGAGACCTCTTTGAATAGGCCCCATAATTTGCATCTGTTTATTTACAGCTCTAAGATCGTGCAACAGACACCATTTTCCTGACTTCTTTTTAATTACAAAAATAGGAGTATTCCATGGAGAAGTGGATGGTTGAATGTGTCCTGCCTGTAGCTGCTCTGCAACCAATTGCTGAGCGGCTTGCAATTTCTCCGAGGAGATAGGCCACTGAGCTACCCATACCGGCTCCTCGGTTTTCCAGGTAATGGGTATGGTGTTCTCAGTGGCCACTAAGAAAAACCCAAGCCATGTTTATCTTGCTTGTAAGATGCTGGAATTGGACTACGCCTTCCCTGGAGTGTTTTCCCTAATCCGAAGGATGGATGGAAACCTTGAGTCTGCATAATATGGTGAGCTATAGGGGAGTAGGGAGAATTGCTAAGCGAGAATCCCATAGCAGTTAACAAGTCCCTTCCCCATAAGGTAATCGGGAGCTCTAGGACATAGGGCTGTATTTTCCCTTTATGATCTTCTTGATCTTCCCAATGTAATTCCCTGGCGCTGATATCAGGGGTTTTTGCGTAACCCAAACCTCGAAGGGTCTGCACTGCCTGTTGAACGGGCCAAGAGGGTGACCAATCCTTTTGTGCGATAACACTCCTGTCTGCCCCTGTATCTAAAAGACCCATGATTTTCTTTCCTTCTACTTTCAATGTCAGCATAGGGCGTTTATCCATATCAAAAGCTACACAGGCTATCTCTGTGCCGGTCGAGCCAAAGCCTTTATCATCTCTTTTCTTATCTTTTGAAGGAAAAAAGCCATGTAAGCTGGGGAGAAGAAGCAACTGAGCTATTCGATCTCCCGGGGAAATGGTGACTATGCCCTGCGGCCTGCATCATTCGGGCCACAAAGTCTGAAAAAGGCTCTGTGGAACCTTGAGTAATTTTGGTGAGATTACCTGATACCTCCCCTCGGCTAGGCAATGCCTTCCAGGCTCGCATTGCCATGTGATTAATTTGATCATACACAACCTGGGGGTATCCTATCTGTTGGTTAGCAAAACGGCCCTGCCCCAACAGCATATCAATGTCCCAAGCCCCATTACCCGCCGCCCGGTTTCTTGCTGCCTCCTCATTAGCCAATTCTATATAATAGGCCTTCCAATCTAAATATTGTCCCGGATTCATGCAAGCCTTCACTAATCTCTGCCAGTCTCCGGGGGGCATGGCAAACCGGTCTAGTGCCTCCACCATTGCTGTCGTGAAGGCAGCAGTGAGCCCGTACGTTCGTACGGCATCCGTGAGGTTTTTCACTGTTTTGAAATCTAATGGTTCATGGTACCGGTTCCCTGCATTGTCCACGAACACCAGAAAAGTTTGCCATGTGCCGCTGGCGTGGACCTCCCTCCACACTTCATTGTTGAAAGAAGCACCTCCTTTTCCGGGAGACGCAGGATTATACGGGGAGGAACTCCTACCGACCCAGGGACAGAGGATCCGCCCTTATCTCGGGCACGGCCTGACTGAGTTCTAACCTTTCAACTCGAGTCACGAGATCTCTAAGTTCCTCATCTGACTCCAGTTCCGAGTCAGAGGCTGCCTCGCTGTTCCCTCTTGAGGAAGTTGATCGTTCCTCTTTTATTTGGTCAAGCGCTGCTTGACCTTGCTCAACTGTTTGCAAGCACTTTTGATCTTCCAAACAGGCACGAACCAGTCTCCAAAGGGGCTGGACCCCGCCTGTCACCCCTCCTAGCTCTCGGGCACGGTCAATATCCTGCCCCACTTTGTCCCAACTACCCACTGTGAGATTCCCCGAAACGGCAAACCACGGTGCAATCCCGTCTACCTGTGTGATAAAATCAGTCAAGATTTTATCCCTTAATTTTAGTCCTTTTGTTTTTAGGAGAGTTTTAAGAGCCTGAAAAAGCGGGTGAGAGGAAGTAGTGCCCATGTTAGCAAAAAGGGGATCACCTCTACACCGAGGGCCCTTTTAAATCGCCTCTTTACCGAGGACCTTCTTAAATCGCCTCTTTACCGAGGACCTTCTTAAATCGCCTCTTTACCAAGGACCTTCTTAAATCGCCTCTTTACCGAGGACCTTCTTAAATCGCCTCTTTACCGAGGACCTTTCTAGTTTTTGTTTTGTTTTTTTTTTGTGTGTGTGTGGGGTCTACATACCAGTCGACTGCCCTGAGCAGCTGCAGTTCTGAATCCAAGGATTTCGGCTTCTTCGAGGCTCCCCGTACGGGCCACCACTTGTCGCTTTCAATAACGACTCTCACACGATTCTTCTGCAAGCTGCTTTAATCCCAGGCTATTACATAGTTGTCTCCGCTGCCTCAGCTGTCTCAGCTGCCTCAGCTGTCTAAGCTGTTTGTTTCTCTTTCCCGTGACCTTAAATCTAGTATCTCTGCCAATCAATTAAGGTAACGCGGCACACACCAATAGGCCTGCGAGAGAGGAATGTATGCTGACATCCTTTAGTTGCCTAATTAGGGCTTGTTTTGTCTTGAGGTCTGGCCGCTTCGGGCGCCATGTTAGGGCAGAGGCACTCCACAGGATACCCCTGATTGCCTTCTCTTCTCTGATTGCTCTAGCCAGGACTTCCAATATATATTGAACAGGAGGGGTGAGAGTGGGCATCATTGTCTTGTTCCAGTTTTCAGGGGAAATGGTTCCAATTTTTTTTCTGTTTAGGAATATGCTGGCTGTGGGTTTCTCATAGATGGCTTTTACTATTTTGAGGTATGGTCCCTGTATGCCGAGATGTTCGAGGGTTTTTGTCAAGAAGGGGTGCTGGATTTTATCAAAAGCTTTTTCTGCATCTACTGATATAATCATGTGGTTTTTCTTTTGACATCTTTTGATGTATTTAATTACATTTATGGTTTTAGGAATGTTGAACCAGCCTTGTATCCCAGGGATGAAGCCTACTTGGTCATGATGGATGATTTTTGAGATGTGTTGTTGAATCCGGTTTGCTAGGATCTTGTTGAGAATTTTAGCATCTATGTTCATCGAAGATATTGGCCTGTAGTTCTCTTTGTTGGGCCTTTACCTGGCTTGGGTATCAATGTGATGTTAGCTTCGTAAAATGATTTGGGGAGAGTTCCATCTTTCTCAATCGCCTGGAATACCGTCAGTAGGATTGGTATCAGTTCCTCCTTAAATGTCTTGTAGAACTGTGCTGGAAAGCCATCTGGTCCAGGGTTTTTTTTTGTAGGTAGTTTTCTTATTACATAGTAAATTTCTTTGATTGTTATTGGTTTATTTAGGGTCTCAATTTCTTCTTGTTTCAACCTAGGCAGGTTGTGTGATGACAGAAACTCCTCCATTTCCGAAAGGTTTTCAAGTTTGTTTCCATACAAGTATACATAGTAGTCTCTAATGATCTTTTGTAATTCTTCAGGATCAGATGTGACTTCATCTTTTGTGTTTCTGATTGTGTTTATTTGGGCTTTTTCTCTCTTTTTCTTGGTCAGTCTAGCTAGGGGACCATCGATCTTGTTTATCCTTTCGAAGAAACAGCTTTTTGTTTCATTGATTTTTTTGTATTATCTTTTTTGTCTTCTATGTCCTGGATTTGGGCTTTTATTTTAGTGATCTGGATTCTTCTGCTGAAATTAGGGTTTTGGTGGTTTTACTTCTCCAGCTTCCTTAGGTGGCTTGTTAGGCTATTAATTTGTGATCCTTCCATTTTCTTCATGTGCGTTTGTAGGGATATAAATTCCCCTCTTACTACAGCTTTCATGGCATCCCAGCGATTTTTGTAAGATGTTTCTTCATTTTCATTTGTCTCCAGGTACATTTTAATCTCTGTTCTGATTTCGTCATTGACCCAGGAGTTGTTTAGCATCATGCTGTTTAGTGTCTATGTCTTTGTGGGTTTTAGGGGGACCTTGTTGGTGTTGATATTTATTTTTATTCCACTGTGGTCCAAGAAGGTACATGGTAAAATTTTGGTCCTTTAAAATTTGCTTATACTTGATTTATGGCCAAGTATGTGGTCAATCTTAGAGTATGTTCTATGCAGTGATGAGTAGAATGTATATTCTGTGGTCTTTGGATGGAGTGTTCTGTAGGTATGAATTAAGTCCATTTGGTCAAGAGTCACATTGAGGTTTTGAATCTCATTGCTGATTTTTTTGTCTTGATGATCTGTCTAGGGTTGTGAGTGGGGTATTGAAGTCCCCAGCTATGATGGTGTCAGAGTCGATATCTTTTTTTAGTTTACCTAGAAGCTGCTTTATGAAAGTTGGTGCTCCTATGTTGGGTGCATATATGTTTAGGATGTTTATTTCTTGTTGATGGATTGAGCCTTTTATCATTATGTAGTGGCCTTCTGTATCTTTTTTTATTTTTGATAGTTAAAGGGTATTTTGTCTGAGATTAAGATCGTGACGACTCCTTTTTTTGTGTTCTGTTCGCCTGAAAATCTGTTTCCCATCCTCTTACTTTCAGTCTGTGAGTGTCCTTTCTAGTGAGGTGAGTCTCTTGAAGGCAATAAATTGTTGCCTGGTGATATTTTATCCATTTTGCCATTCTGTGTCTTTTCAGTGGTGCATTTAGTCCATTCACATTCAAGCTAATTATTGAAATGTGAGTGTTGATCCCTATCATAATGTTCTTACAGAGCTGTTGTTGTTCTTCCTGTTTGTGTGTTTCCTTTCTTTTGGTTCTGGAGTTGGTTCATGTGTGTTTTTAATCTTTTGCCTGCACTCTTGTGAAGAACGTTGTTGTTCTTTTTTCCTTTTCTTCTGTGTTCAATACTTTCTTAAGTGTTTCTTATAGAGGTGATCTGGTGGCAGTGTAGGTTTTTAGGGATTGGATATCTGGGAAAGATTTCAATTCTCCCTCACTGATGAAGCTTAGCTTGGCTGGGTAGGTTATTCTCGGTTGAAATTGTTTATCTTTTAGGACTTTGAAGATAGGGCTCCAAGCTCTTCTAGCCTGGAGAGTTTCTGTAGATAAATCTGCTGCTATTCTAATTGGTCTTCCCTGGTAGGTAGTCTGAATTTTTCTCTTGCAGCCTTTAGGATTTTTTCTTTTATACCTACTTTGTTTCAGCAAATTATTATGTGTCTGGGAATTGGTCTACTCATTTGTTGTCTTGCAGGAGTTCTCTGAATCTCTTGTGTTTGAATTTTTGCATCACTGATGAGATGAGGGAAGTTTTCTTGAATGGTATCATGAAATGTTTGTTCCAGTGTGGCCTCTGTTTCTCTCTTTGCCTCAGGAAGGTCAATTACTCTTAGGCTTGGTCTCTTGAATTAATCTTCATCTCTTGGAGGTTTTGTTCTGTCTTTTTGAGTTTCTTTTCTATGTTTCTGACAGTTTGGTTTAGTTCTGTGTTTTGGTCTTTGAGCTCTAAGATTCTTTCTTCTGCTTGGCTAATTTTGCTTTCCATGCTTATTAGTTTGTTATTTATTTCCATCACAGTATTCTTTACTGCTGTTATTTCTGACATCATCTCCTTCCTATTTTCCTCTTGTCTCTCCTCAATTTTTTTATTCTATTAATGTCTTGATATCTGGGTTTGTTTCATGTCACCAGTCATTCTGGGGCTCTTCATTGTTTGTGTTCCGAAGTCTGTTTTCTCAGTGTCTGACCTCCCAGAGGTCTGTATGAGACCTATATTCTTCTTTTGGTTTTTCTTCATTTGTGCAATTTTTTTCCTCCCTACTTTTTCCTTCCCTCCATGTCACCGTCTTCTTCAATTCTGTTATTCAGGGGTAGAGGGGTTCCTTTTACTTCTGTTTGTTCATCTCCTATTCTTCTTTATGTATGTCCTCTTACTTTGTTCAATTCTGGGGTTGCACTGTAGGTTGGGGGTGGTCCTTTTTGCAGTTTTGAGATTTACTTAAGGGGGGGTTGTGATTCAAATTCTATCTACAGGTCCTGGTATCCGCTGATAGGTGTATGGATAATCTGAAACCCACTTCCCACTGCCTTGGAATCTGTCCATGCAGTGGGCTGATAGATTTACTCCCTGAAATAAAATGAGGTTAACAGAAGGATGAGAATGGAGCAGACAGTGGGGGGAAGTGGGGGGTGGAGAGAGAGAGAGGAGTAAAGGGGAAAACAGATGAGTGTAGCAACAAATGGAGAGAGCGTCAAAATTGAAACATATAAAAACAATAGATGATGGCTACAAACTAACCAACTCCAATATATTAAAAAAAACTAAAACATACAATGATGCTAACAAATAAGCTTACCAATCTCCTTATTGCTGTGCTATTCCTCTATACAAAGATATGGTTTACAGAAAGAAGAAAAGAAAAGAAGGGGAAAAAAAGAAAGAAAAAAACTGAAAAGGGGGGGAACAAAACAGAAGGAATAGAATCAGATCATTAGAGTAACAGAACCAATCAAGCACACTCTGAGACTTTTCGTTTAAGTCGAATGTCCTTTCAGCTCTGATTTCTAGCTGTCTTTTCAGGCTGGTAAGTTTGTTCACAGTTAGTGTCAGTTGTCCCTGGTCTGCAGTGAAGGGCAGATCAGATCACCCCTTACTTCACCACTTCCCAGTTCACCACTCAGATCTGGCCTGTGTTTGTCAAGCTTCTGTTTTTCCACTTTCGGTGTTATTACTTTGAATAGCCAGCAGGTGGTGCTATCTCAGCGCTCTAGATGGTCTTTATCTTGGCTGCTCACCCCTAAGGGGAGTGAGCCATAGCCTCAAGGCACACGGGAGGAGACTCACGGCCAGGCAGGATGTCACGATGGCATCCTGGTGGCAGCAGCGACCTCTGCAGATCTTGCTCACAGGGGCTTCAGGTTCTGAAGTCATGGATCGCCTC
>JAPVLO010004025.1:0-18310 GCA_027257055.1 Cephalopachus bancanus
ATACTTCAAAACCTTATTGAGGTTGGTGTTTGTGGTATATTTACTTATTATATTTGTAAAGGTTATGGTGGTGATTATCTTAATAGCTGTTCTGGGTGGTTTAGTCAGCTATGAAATAAAAAAATTAGTACAACATCCTTCACTAATACATGCTGAGTTAAAGAAAATACTGCTCTTAAAGTGGATGGCAAAAATTCTTATCCAAAGTGTTGGGAGCCGGCAACAGAGACCCACTGAGTGTTAGGGATCAGGGAGGGCCGTGGACCCCAAGACCGCTAGGATGTGTTTGGGAGCCGTTGACCCCATTTTCCTCCTCCTTTTGCCATGCAGCACAAGTAACCTAAAGGAACTCTGCTGATCTAAGCTGAAGGCTCTGTGACTGTGACAGGCATGGCTCACTCTAGAAACCCATTGTTCCTGTTTCCCAT
This sequence comes from Cephalopachus bancanus, assembly GCA_027257055.1. NCBI lineage: Eukaryota > Metazoa > Chordata > Mammalia > Primates > Tarsiidae > Cephalopachus > Cephalopachus bancanus. Next base: position 429 of record JAPVLO010004025.1, read on the forward strand.
AAACTGCAGTTTCAGCTTAGGTATTAGATATAATTCAAACTCAGGTCACATTTGGGAGTCTTTTACATGGTACAAGCCTCTTTATAAAATTTTAAAGTATATTTGTAGAATTAGTATATACTTATGGAGAGCTGTTTTCCACTTTTCAATGGTATAGATGATTATCAAGAGTTATCAGAAATGGCCCAGCATAAAACTTGGGCTGGGCCACATTCCTGAGGGCCCAGCACGTACTTTGGACTGGGCTGCATTCTTTTAGGCTGACTTTAGCTACAGTTAGTGTAGGGTTTTTTCTATCTATTATATAAATTGAATTTTTTTTATTCATAGAAAGTATTGTAGAATAGGTCATGCTAACATCAGGGAATCATGTTAGTTCAAGCATGACCAATTATGATATTTTGAGGTTTAATAAGAATACAGTTAACTTTAGAAATTTCATAGTCTCTATTTTCTACTATTGTGGTTTTGGCCTTAGTACATTTACAGTTTATATTTGGGTTTATTTTTAGAAGCTTTGTTGCTGCTGATCAGCTTTATATATTAGGATTAAGAATTAGAAACTTTCATAGAAATAAGGATAGATATATAGGACATTAGAATAGCCATTTTGTTAAGAGATTGTAGTCTATTGTTCCAAAAAGTGGCCCACCGTGAACCTTGGACGGGGCCCACATCCTGTAGAGCCCAGCGTGATCTTTGGACTGGGCCACATTCTTTAGGAATTGGTTTAAGCTATGATTAAGAGCTTCCATAGCATTGTGTGAGCAGAAATAGCATAGAATAGAAAGGTAATAAAGGTTAAATTAGTCATCATGGGTTTGTGTGAGCTTTAGAAGTTATTGATTATCAGAACATCATTAGGCTCGTAGGGATTGTTGCACTGCTTTTGAAGAGCATTAACTAGCAAAGGGAATGATAAGACAATCTTAGGGTTTGTCCTTCCTCATACCTGAGAAAATATCTGGTGGGTGGGGGACGCCCCTCCTGCACCTAGCTTTGTGTTCATGTTTAAGACTTGTGAGACTGTCTGTGTAAAATTTGGGGATAAATACCTGCTGTAACTTTCAATAAACGGCTTCTGCTCATTTCACTGAACAGTTGTCCACTTTCTTTCTTTCTCTTTCTTCCTCTTTATATCTATCCTTCCATCTTTCTTTCTTTTAATATCTGTCCCTACAGATTTTCTGACGCCACCACATCTTCCAAGGGACTCCCCAAAACTTGCAGGGGCGGGCCCCCCCACAAACTGGCACCCAAACATGGGGCCCTGGAAAGGTAAGCTTTTTTTCGTTTCAGGGTGGCTGGGATCTTACCCAGGGTGCTGCAGACCCCTCTGTAGAGACAGGCAGAGTGAGAAGGGTAAGGATTGGTTTTTTGATGCCAGAGCCGTGATCTAATCATGGGTCAGAGCGAGTCTAAGGAATGAAAAATGTTCACCAGCATTCTAATGAATATTCTTTCTAAGCATGGAGCTAAAGTTTATTCTTCTAATCTAGCTTTTTTCTACATTTTGTGTAGGAACAATGTTAATTAAAGATGCCTTAAGTCCACAGCATAATTATAAGAAATTTCCTTCCCAAAAGACCACTAATGATGATGATGAGGGGAACTTTTCACAGCAACCTGGGCTCCCCTGGATTATAATGACAATGATAAATTATCTCCACAGGATGAAGCTCCACCGAGGCAGAAACTGCTAGGTATCATATCAGTCCTCCTAACCCTGCGCCTTCCCTCCCACAGGCTGCTCCTTTCAATGCTAAAGTCTTAAAGCTGAAAAATTTGCCTAACAATGCTGGTAATGCCCCTGCGGCTCCTGTCTTTCCTCTTGGTATGCAGGCAGTAGGAGCTGAAGCAGAAAAAGAAAGAGATTTTAGTTTTACAGCTTGTTTCCCAATACAATTTTATCCCGGTGCTGATGGAGTGGATTGAGCTCACTGGGAACCCTTGCCGTATAAATTGGTAAGAGAGTTAAGGGAGACAAGCTCAAAGTATGGTCCTCTTGCACCTTATACAATTACTATTTTAGATCAGTTTGCCTCTCGATGGATGACTCTCACAGATTGGCAGAAATTAACCAAAAGCTGTTTGCCCGGGAGGTGCTTATTTGCTGTGGAGAACCGAGTATGAGGACCAAGTTAAAATTCAAATGGATCAGAATTTAAATCGACCTGCTGGGTCATTCATTATTTCTCATGATATGCTCTCCGGGACTGGTATGTATACCAAATGGCTAATCAAATTTCTCTACCCAAAGATGTTTTGCTTCAGATAAATCATTGTGCTGTCACCGCATGGAAAAAATTACTGGCAGACACTACTCAGACTTCTTTATCTGATATAAAACAAAAGGCTGAGGAAAGTTATGAGGACTTTGTCTCCAGACTCACTATGGCTGTTAATCGGGTAATTACTAACAAAGCAGCAATAGAAATTCTTATCAAACAATTGGCTTTTGAAAATGCTAATAATACTTGTCAGGCTTTGCTTAGATCCATATGCAAAACTGGACAGGTTACTGATTTTATCCCCCCGTTCACGGACGTAAGCCCAGGTATTATGCAAGGAATGGCTTTGGCTGCAGTATTGAAGGGAGAAAACTTTTCATAGATCACTCAAGGTATGCAGGGCGCAAGTAAACAGAAAAATGTTTTAGTGCAATCATGTTATGTGTGTGGACAAATCGGGCACATTAATAGAAACTGCCCCACTAATCTTAATGTTACCTCTTACTGCACCTCTTTCTAAGGTTTTCCTTTAAAAGTTGAGAATACTAAAATAAAGCCTGAACTTAGTTACACTTTTCCTTTTCTTACAGGAATGCAGGGAGCTCAAGCAATAATAAGCAAAAATATATAAGTAGTATGAGTAATATAAGTAATATAAACAAAAAAATATAAGTAATGTGTAAGTAATATAAGTAAAATAAGTAATATAAGCAATATATAAGCAATATAAGCTATATATACATAAGCAATATATAAACAATATAAGCAATATATAAATAATGTAAGTAATATATATAAGCAATATAAACAATTATAAGTAATATGAGTAAAAGTATATAAGTAATAAGCAAAAGAATATCTCATATCTCATTACAGTCTTGCTTTAACTGTGGTCAAGTCGGACACATTAACAGAGATTGTCTGGCAAGCAAGGTATGGTCGGTTTACACGGCATACCGTCCACTTACTGGGGCTACTCAACCAAAAACTTTGTGTCCCAAATGCCAAAAAGGCTTTTATTGGGAGAGAATGCCTTTTAAATTTCATAAAAATGACACTCCTTTAAATCAACAACAAGCCACCCCGGCTCAGGGAAACTTTTAGAGGGGCCAGCCCCAGCCCCACATGGCAATAGGGGTGCAGCCACCACCATGAACCCGTTCGTTCCTTCTGCTCCATCACAGAACTCATCTGAGCCATCCCTGGGGGTACAGAACTGGACTTGTGTTCCTCCACCACAACAATATTAACTCTGGGCATTCCGGTAACCCCAATTCCTACGGGAGTAAAGGGCTCTCTCCTGGAAGGAATAATGGGTATAATATTAGGCAGAAGTTCCTTGTCTTTACAAGGAATTTCCATTATTTATGGAGTGGTGGATTTGGATTACACAGGAGAAATCCAGATGCCTGTTGCTCTCCCTAGCAAAACAGTGCAGAGAATAGCCCAGTTGCTGCTCTTGCCTTATCACAAAGCAGGTAAAACTTTAACTAACCTGCCTAGAGGTGACTCTGGATTTGGCTCTAGAAAGTTGCTTTCTGGGTTCAGGGGGTTACTAATTCTAGACCTCTAAAAGATTTACTTATACAAGGAGTTAAAATTACAGGCTTGTTAGACACAGGAGCCAATGTTTCTTGTATTGCCAGGAAGGATTGGTCTGCCTCATGGCCAACTTTATGGCTCCTTCGGGGCTTATAGGCATTGGTCGAGTACCCTCAGTAGCCAAAAAGTTCACAGACTTTAAATTGGACAGATAATGAGACTTCAGGAACTTTTTGCCCATATGTTATTCCATCTATCTCCTTTACATTATGGGGAAGAGATATTCTTTCACAAATGGCCATGCTTTTGTATAACCCCAATGATAAAGTCTCAGCACAAATGCTACAGATGGGCTTAAACCCCTTTAAAAGGGGCTTGGCAAAGATGAACAGGTCATTACAAAAACCTGTTCGAGTGAATGAAAAAACAAACTGAGCTGGCATTGGCTATTCAAACTTACCTTATAGGCCATTGTTGTTAAGGTTACATGTCAATAAGCCAGTTTTTGGGTTTAAAAAAATAGCCTTACCATCTAAGAAGCTTAAGGCAGCAAAAGATTTGGTGCAGCAGCAGCTAAAAACTGGCCTATAATTGTCATAAAGAAAAAATAAAACAGAAATACTTAAGAGTTAGGCATAAAGTGAAAATACAGATATACTCTGCTTTAAATTAATGAGAAAGAACTTGAAAATTATGTTGACAGGTATTTAGAGGATGGTAATTCACAGAGAAATTTTTTTTTCATAAAATTTATTATAAAATTAAATAGGAATTTATTTTGTGTATTTAAGTTACAATCTTTCTCATACAAATTTACCCTTTCCCACAACTTTATATACGGCATATCAATTAATTAAGGCAGGGAGGAAACTGAGAACAAAGAGGATTAATGAGCATGAGAAAATCAGTGGTAAAACTTTCAAACTAAGTATAAAAACCTACAGATTCTAAATACTGCTATGGAAGAATTTATGCTGTCTTGTCGCTTTCAATAACGACTCTCCCCGATTCTTCTGCAAGCTGCTTTAATCCCAGGTTACTACATCATTTTTCTTCCTCTTTCTCCTATTCGTGACCTTAAATCTAGTATCTCTGCCAATCAATTAAGGTAACGCGTAAGAGAGGATTGTATGCTGATATCCTTTAGTTGCCTTATCAGGGCTTGTTTTGTCTTGTGGTCTGGCTGCTTCAGGCGCCATGCTAGGGCGGAGGCGCTCCACAGCTCCCCTTTTTTATTTATTTTGGCAGGAGAGGGTAGTGGTCACAGCCCCCATATAACAAGGACCATGTAAGACAGTCTATCTCGCGCGTGTAATCGCCAGACCGACTGCCCACCTGTCCGACACCGATTTTCTGGGGATGGGAGAGGCGGTGTCAACCCATATGCAGCTGGACATGCCCTCCACGGGATAACTCCTCCGGGGCCCCCCGTGTGCAGTACTATTCTCACATCCTGCCCTGTTCTTATTGCCCTAACGCGGCAACCCAGACCTGAGGGGATTGATCCACCTCCATGGCAGCAAAGGCCTGCGCTAGTAGCGCACGGTCACGTGCACTGCGTTGATGCATACAGCAGAGACAATAGAGGCACATGACACAACAAGAGAATAACAAAAAGGCCATTGAACCCATTCCCGCCCACTCTTTAAGGTGGTATGCCGCCTGGGCGACCCGGGAGGCCAAGGTTTGAGCGACTACTGGATCTACTCTGATGGAGTTGACACTGATGATTTCACGACGTAGAGCCTCCGTCAGGTTGTCGAACTCTTGGGACCAATTACCTAAAAGATGGAGGGAAAGCTCTCGAGAGGGGTTAGCAGCAATGGTCATATTGTGGTATGGGATGCCGGTTACGCATAAAGCAATAGTGTGCCATTCACACCCTATTTGCACCATGCGCCAGAGAATGTCTACTTGTTCTTGTACTACGTCAACTCTTTGATCTAAGATCATAATGCTGCCACACAAGTGACTGTTAATATTACTTTGGCAGCAACAGTGGAAGACAAGGTGTTTAAAGGGGTGGCGGTCTGTACTGTGGTACACATGGCAACAGCGGCTGTAGCAGCTGCAGTGGCCGCCATTGCAATTGCTGCAATGTTGGCGGCTGTAATGCCGAAGTCTCTCCTCTGTCTAAAAGGAGAGAGAGCATTAGGGCCCCAGCAAGAGTGTAATAGAAATCAGGGGCTGGTGCCAGTTAAAAATCTGGGGAAAGTACGTGCCGAATAAGTGTCTAGGAAATACTGTTAAAATTCCCCATTGTTGCTCAGCACGACTTATGGGGAGGTTCAGCATCAGCGTTCCCAGCAGAAGCCACGTCGTCGGACTCATCATCAGCAATTGGGGTTCGTTCCTCGGGGGTCTTTGTAGTGCGTGTTAGTCGCTCAGGTACCCACACCGGGTCTGGGCTGTCCTGTGGAAAAACACACACAGACCCTCTCGCCCACGTTAATACTGGGTCGGGACCTCTCCATTGTCCCGTGATAACATCTTTCCATTTAACATAGCCCCTTTTATGCGGTACTGCGCCTAGATGGCGGTCCGCAGCAGAATTGTTCTCGTTGTCCAGCTGAAGAAAAATTTTAAAATTAATAATGCTAATGACAGTCTTTGTTTAGGTTTGTAACCCATGCCTATTCCCCCTTTTTGTTTTTGAAGTAGTTCTTTTAGTGTGCGATGAGCCCTCTCGACTATCCCTTGACCTTTGGGGGTTATAAGGGAGCCCATGGCGCAGGTCCACGTTCATTTGTGCACAGAACCGTTGAAATGTTCGGGAGGTGTAGGCGGGGGCCCTTATCTGTTTTGATTTGCTGAGGCATGCCCCAGGCGGCCCACGCCTCCAAGCAATGGGAGATAACATGATGTGCCTTTTCTCCAGCCATGGCCGAGGCAAACAAAATTCCGGAACAGGTATCTATGGAAACATGGACATACTTGAGGTTACCGAACTCTGCCACATGAGTGACGTCCATTTGCCAAACCCGTGAGGGGAGAAGGCCTTTTGGATTCACCCCCCATGAAGGGGGTGGTGGAAAGTAACACATGATTCGCAAGATTTTACAATATCTCTGGCCACATGACGTGGTATTTGGAAACGGGTCTGTAGTGTTTTTTTAGTTAACATGAAACTGGGCATGAAAATCTTGTGCCTTTTTGGGGAGGGGTTACAAAAAAGCCTGTTGAAGTCGCGTAAGGTTGTCAGCCTGGGCATTACCCTCACTGAGGGGTCCTGGTAGGCCAGTGTGTGCACGGATATGCTGAACAAAGAATGGCTCTGAATCGGCTAGGCAATGCCTTCCAGGCTCGCATTGCCATGTGATTAATTTGATCATACACAACCTGGGGGTATCCCAGCTGTTGGTTAGCAAAGCGGCCCTGCCCCAACAGCATATCAACATCCCAAGCCCCATTACCCGCCGCCCGGTTTCTTGCTGCCTGCTCATTAGCCAATTCTATGTAATAGGCCTTCCAATCTAAATATTGTCCCCGGGGTTTATGCAAGCCTTCACTAATCTCTGCCAGTCTCCGGGGGTCATGGCGAACCGGTCTAGTGCCTCCACCATTGCTGTCGTGAAGGCAGCAGTGAGCCCCTACGTTCGTACGGCCTCCGCGAGGTTTTTTACTGTTTTGAAATCTAATGGTTCATGGTACCCGGGTTTTCCCGCATTATCCACGAACACCGGAAAAGTTTGTAATGTGCCGCTGGCGTGGACCTCCCTCCACACTTCATTGTTGAAAGAAGCGCCTCCTTTTCCCGGGGGGCGCAGAAGGATTATACGGGGGAGGAACTCCTACCGACCCAGGGACAGAGGATCCGCCCTTATCTCGGGCGCGGCCCCGACTGAGTTCTAACTTTTCAACTCGAGTCACGAGATCTCTAAGTTCCTCATCTGACTCCAGTTCTGAGTCAGAGGCTGCCTCGCTGTTCCCTCTTGAGGAAGTTGATCGTTCCTCTTTTATTTGGTCAAGCGCTGCTTGGCCTTGCTCGACTGTTTGCACGCACTTTTGATCTTCCAAACAGGCACGAACCAGTCTCCAAAGGGGCTGGACCCCCCCCTGCCACCTCTCCTAGCTCTCGGGCGCAGTCAATATCCTGCCCCACTTTGTCCCAACTACCCACTGTGAGATTCCCCGAAACGGCAAACCACGGTGCAATCTCGTCTACCTGTGTGATAAAATCAGTCAAGGTTTTATCCCTTAATTTTAATCCTTTTGTTCTTAGGAGAGTTTTAAGAGCCTGAAAAAGCGGGTGAGAGGAAGTAGTGCCCATGTTAGCAAAAAGGGGATCACCTCTACACCGAGGGCCCTTTTAGATCGCCTCTTTACCGAGGACCTTCCCAAATTGCCTCTTTACCGAGGACCTTCCCAAATCGCCTCTTTGCCGAGGACCTTCCCAAATCGCCTCTTTGCCGAGGACCTTCCCAAATCGCCTCTTTGCCGAGGACCTTCCCAAATCGCCTCTTTGCCGAGGACCTTCCCAAATCGCCTCTTTGCCGAGGACCTTCCCAAATCGCCTCTTTGCCGAGGACCTTCCCAAATCGCCTCTTTGCCGAGGACCTTCCCAAATCGCCTCTTTGCCGAGGACCTTCCCAAATCGCCTCTTTGCCGAGGACCTTCCCAAATCGCCTCTTTGCCGAGGACCTTCCCAAATCGCCTCTTTGCCGAGGACCTTCCCAAATCGCCTCTTTGCCGAGGACCTTCCCAAATCGCCTCTTTGCCGAGGACCTTCCCAAATCGCCTCTTTGCCGAGGACCTTCCCAAATCGCCTCTTTGCCGAGGACCTTCCCAAATCGCCTCTTTGCCGAGGACCTTCCCAAATCGCCTCTTTACCGAGGACCTTCCCAAATCGCCTCTTTGCCGAGGACCTTCCCAAATCGCCTCTTTACCGAGGACCTTCCCAAATCGCCTCTTTGCCGAGGACCTTCTTAAATCGCCTCTTTACCGAGGACCTTCCCAAATCGCCTCTTTGCCGAGGACCTTCCCAAATCGCCTCTTTGCCGAGGACCTTCCCAAATCGCCTCTTTGCCGAGGACCTTCCCAAATCGCCTCTTTGCCGAGGACCTTCCCAAATCGCCTCTTTGCCGAGGACCTTTCTAGTTTTTTCCCTTCCTTGTGGGATCTACATACCAGTCGACTGCCCTGAGCAGCTGCAGTTCTGAATCCAAGGATTTCGGCTTCTTCGAGGTCCCCGTACGGGCCACCACTTGTCGCTTTCAATAACGACTCTCACACGATTCTTCTGCAAGCTGCTTTAATCCCAGGTTACTACATCATTCTTCTTCCTCTTTCTCCTATTCGTGACCTTAAATCTAGTATCTCTGCCAATCAATTAAGGTAACGCAGCACGGCCGTAAGAGAGGATTGTATGCTGATATCCTTTAGTTGCCTTATCAGGGCTTGTTTTGTCTTGTGGTCTGGCTGCTTCAGGCGCCATGCTAGGGCGGAGGCGCTCCACACTGTCTAATGACTGCAGTTCTATTATTTCATTTAAAAAGTATACCCTTGAGTCCTCAACCAAAATAAGTATTGTTAGTGCCATGGAGAATGAATTGATAAGGAAGCAATTTTATAACTCTAGGGCATGGCTAAAATCTAATATGGCAAGCACTAAAAAACATAGCATTCTGATTAAGGATTGTCTGGATTGGCTCTCCTGGTCAGTTAAATTATCCCAAGAGCTATCTCATTACTAGGAAATGCTCACAAGAGATGAGAATCCCATTTATTCCCATGCATGCAGCTTTGCTTCTGCAGGGGAATGTTAGGAGGGGACTGCTAGATGCCACGCTCTACATTACTCACAGACTATGCTTTCAATAACATATATCTCGGAAGCCACAAGTGATTTGCGTCATAGAAAAGGGAACTTTTAAGGAAAAAAATGTAGCTTAAACATAATTTACCTCATCTGCCAAGGACATTATCATTTCTTAATTATTGCATGAGCCACATTGTGCATAGTGATTAAATTCAGACTAACTAAAGGGTTGGATGTTTCAAGGTTGTTTATTGAAGCAATTATTCTCTTAAGTAAAAAGGGTTAATAGGGAAAATCTTCATAGCCATTGTCATAGGGAAAATACAGTTGGCAGTTTATCTTAAAACATTTCACTAATAATGAATTATCTTATCACATTATCTACTAAAACCTTGTTATTAAATCTGTGGTTTGCAAATCAGCAGCTTGGGCATCACCTGGGAAATTGTTAGAGATATTAAAAAGTCAGAAATAGTCTCATTTCTGATCCTTTGTACATGGCCTGGGTCCACTGAATCAGACCCACTAAATCAAAATCTGCATTTCAATGACATCCTCCATGGTGAATGTCAACATTTAAAGTTTGTAAAGACTGGAGCATAATAGGATAGTCATTGAAACCATACCCTCTTAATTCAGGAGGATCATGTTGTCCAATGATAGCAGTGCTTTCAAAACTGCATCCCACAGCACCCAACCCCGAACTCCAGACTTCTCACCCGCCCAGCCCCATATGTACTTGGAAAGCCCATTCAAGTTTCCACATGGCTTAATAGCTCTCGTCTCTAGGGGTGGCTGGAACAAAAGAATGTAAAAAAATGCCTTGTTGTTCTAGGATAAATTTCTCTCAAATTTATATCTCAACACTGAAATTACATTGCAGATATACTGCATCTTTTGGAAACTGCTAGTCTTCATACTGTCTCTTCCTCCTCCCCCACTCTTTTATAAAACATTCAATTGCATATTTGTGCTAGCATGGAGCATTCTGCCCTTCCTTGGTCCATTCCCTTTACTAACAACCACCGCTTCCCATGCCCTTATGCCCAAAGTTTACTTCACCTATTCGGGTTCCTGACTGTAGGCATGTCCGGCCTCCCTGATAATGGTCCGGCATACACGTCTAAATTTTTCCAGCAATTTTGATCCCAATTTAACATTTTTCACTCCACAGGAATTCCTTACAATTCACAAAGTCAAGCCATAGTTGAAAAAGCTCACCAAACTTAACAAAAAAAAGTCAAATAATTAAATTACAAGAGGGGGAGTTCAAGTATAATTATCCCCACCATATTTTAACTCATGCCTTGTTTGTTGTAAACCATTTAAATTTGGGTTCATCAGGCAATTCAGCTATGGCTAGACATTGGAACCTGGATGAAAGAATAAACCTATGGTAATATGGAAGGATCTCCTTACAGGAAAATGGGAGGGCCTGCTTTATTTCGTGCTCAAGTCAAACATGTTACTAATCATAACTTTTCTTTTTTTTTTATTGTGAAGTTGTGGGGTACAGTTAAAGGTTAGGTATACAATTGCGTTTCATTCAGGCACCCTGTTGATATAGGATGTTTCCCCGTACCCAGACAGATATTTGCTACTGTTAATCCCATCTCCCTCCCCCCACCATAGTTTCCCAGTACGGTCAGTCATTTTCGTATAGTATTGCATTGGATGTTTAAGGTCCATTATATGAGTGAGAACATGTGATACTCGGATCTTTGTTTCTGTGAGAGGTCACTCAGTATTATAGACTCTAGTTCCATCCAGGTTGCTGCGAAATTGATGATTTTGTTCTTTTTTATGGCTGCATAGTATTCCATCGTGTATATGTACCACATTTTTTAAAATCCAGTCCTCTTTTGACGGACAGCATGGCTGTTTCCAGGTTCTTGCTATTGTGAACAATGCTGCGATAAACATGCATGTGCAGGTATCTTTTTTATAGAGTGATTTGTGTTCTTCAGGATATATTCCCAGTAGGGGATTGCGGAGTCATATGGGAGGTTAGTATTTAGAGCTTTTAAGAATCATCACACTGCTTTCCACAGAGGTTGCACTAGTTTACACTCCCACCAACAGTGTAGAAGTGTTCCCTTTTCACCACACCCTCTCCAGCAGCTGTTATTTTTTGAGTTGTTGATAATTGCCATTCTGACTGGGGTTAGGTGGTATCTCAGTGTGGTTTTGATTTGCATCTCCCTGATGATTAGTGAGGTTGAACATTTCTTCATGTTTTTGTTGGCTGCTCAGATGTTTTCCTTTGTGAAGTGTCTATTCATATCTTTTGCCCATTTTATAATGGGGTTGTTTGTTTTTTTCTTTTCAGCATGCTTGAGTTCCTTGTAGATCCAGGATATTAAGCCTTTGTCGGACCTGGAGTTGGCAAATACTTTTTCCAAGTCTGTAGGCTGTCTCCCTGCTCTCTTGATGGTTTCTTTGGCTTTGCAGAAGCTTGTCAGTTTAATAAGGTCCCACTTGTCTATTTTCTCTCTTATGAGCTGTGGGTTTTGGGTTTTGTTCAGGAATTGGATGCCAGTTCTGATTTCCATGAGGGTTTTTCCTTCATTTTCCAAGGTTCTTATGGTTTGAGGTTTTACATTTAGGTCTCTGATCCATTTGGAATTACCCTTTGTGCATGGGGATAGATAGGGGTCCTGTTTCAATCTTCTGCATGTGGTCAGCCAGTTTTCCCAGCACCATTTACTGAATAGGTTCTCCTCTCCCCAGTGGTAGGTGGTGGAGGCTTTGTCAAAGATGAGTTGGTTGAGAAATTGAGGTTTTGCTTCTGGAATCTCAATTCTATTCCATTGATCTATATTCCTGTTCCTATACCAATACCAAGCTGTTTTGATGATTGTAGCTTTATAGTAAAGTTTGAAGTCTGGCAGTGTGATACCACCTGCTTTGTTTTTTTTTTTGCTGAGGATTGTTCTGGCTATTCTTGGATGTTTGTGTTTCCATATGAATTCCTGCATTGTTTTTTCTAGGTCTGAGAAGAATGTTGCTGGTAATTTCATGGGTATTCCATTGAATTTGTAGATTGCCTTAGGTAAGATGGACATCTTCACAATGTTGATTCTTCCGATCCATGAGCATGGGATATTTTTCCACTTGTTTGTGTCAACTTTGATTTCTTTGAGCAGTGTTTTGTAGTTTTCCTTGTAAAGGTCTTTCACGTCTCTGGTTAGGAAGATTCCAAGGTATTTAAATTTTTTTTTTGCGGCTATTGTGAATGGAATTGTGTTTTTTATTTGGGTTTCTGTTTGTTTATTATTGGTGTAGAGAAATGCGATTGTCTTTTGTACATTTATTTTGTATCCTGAGACTTTGCCAAAGGCCTTTATCAGTGTAAGGAGGTTTTTGACAGATTCTCTTGGGTTTTCAAGGTATACAATCATGTCGTGTGCAAAGAGAGATAACTTGACTTCCTCTTTTCCTATTTGGATACCCCTGATTGCCTCCTCTTCTCTGATTGCTCGAGCCAGGACTTCCAATACTATGTTGAACAGGAGGGGTGAGAGTGGGCATCCTTGTCTTGTTCCAGTTTTCAGGGGAAATGGCTCTAATTTTTGTCCATTTAGGAGTATGCTTGCTGTGGGTTTCTCATAAATGGCTTTTACTATTTTGAGGTATGTTTCCTGTATGTCTAGATGTTCAAGGGTTTTTATCAAGAAGGGGTGCTGGATTTTATCAAAAGCTTTTTCTGCATCTAATGATATAATCATGTGGTTTTGACATCTGTTAATGTATTTAATAACATTTATGGTTTTATGAATGTTGAACCAGCCTTGCATCCCAGGAATGAAGCCTACTTGGTCATGATGGATGATTTTTGAGATGTATTGCTGAATCCGGTTTGCTAGGATCTTGTTGAGAATTTTAGCATCTATGTTCATCAAAGATATTGGCCTGTAGTTCTCTTTCTTTGCTGGATCTTTACCTAGCTTGGGTATCAATGTGATGTTTGCTTCGTAAAATGATTTGGGGAGCGTTCCATCTTTTTCAATCGCCTGGAATACCTTCAGTAGGATTGGTATCAGCTCCTCCTTAAATGTCTTGTAAAATTCTGCTGGTAAGCCATCTGGTCCAGGGCTTTTTTTTGTAGGAAGTTTTCTTATTACGTAGTCAATTTCCTTGATTTTTATTGGTTTATTTAGGGTCTCAATTTCTTCTTGTTCCAACTTAGGTAGGTTGTGTGATGTCATAAAGTCCTCCATTTCCTTAAGATTTTCAAGTTTGTTTCCATACAAGTGTATGTAGTAGTCTCTAATGATCTTTTGTATTTCTTCAGGGTCAGATGTGACTTCATCTTTTGTGTTTCTGATTTTGCTTATTTCGTTTTTTTCTCGTTTTTTCTTGGTCAGTCTAGCTGGGGGACCATCGATCTTGTTTATTCTTTCGAAGAACCAGCTTTTTGTTTCATTGATTTTTTCTATTATCTTTTTGTCTTCTATGTCCTGAATTTGGGCTTTTATTTTGGTGATCTGGATTCTTCTGCTGAAATTAGGGTTTTTGTGGTCTTGCTTTTCCAGCTTCTTTAGGTGGCTTGTTAGGTTGTTAATTTCTGTTCCTTCCATTTTCCTCATGTGTGTTTTTAGGGATATAAATTCCCCTCTTATTACAGCTTTTAAGGCATCCCAGAGATTTTGGTAAGATGTTTCTTCATTTTCATTTGTTTCCAGGTATTTTTTGATCTCTGTTTTGATGTCATCATTGACCCAGGAGTTATTTAGCATCATGCTGTTTAGTGTCCATGTCTTTGTGGGTTTTGGAGGGACTTTGTTGGTGTCAATATTTATTTTTATTCCACTGTGGTTCGAGAAGGTGCATAGTAGAATTTCAGTCCTTTGAAATTTGCTTATACTTGATTTGTGTCCAATTATGTGGTCGATCTTAGAATATGTTCCATATGGTGATGAGTAGAATGTGTATTCTGTGGTCTTTAGATGGAGTGTTCTATAGGTATCAATTAAGTCCATTTGGTCCAGAGTCTCATTGAGGTTCTGGATCTCCTTGCTGATTTTTTGTCCTGATGATCTGTCTAAGGTTGTGAGTGGTGTATCAAAGTCCCCCGTTATTATGGTGTTAGAATCAATGTCTTTCTTTAGTTTTCCTAGAAGTTGCTTTATGAATGTTGGCGCACCTATGTTGGGTGCATATATGTTTAGGATAGATATTTCTTGTTGATGGAGTGAACCTCTTATCATTATGTAGTGGCCCTCTGTATCTTTTTAAATTTTTGATAGCTTAAATGGTATTTTGTCTGAAATTAGGATCGCAACTCCTCCTTTCTTTTGTGTTCCATTTGCCTGAAAATTTGTTTCCCATCCTCTTACTTTGAGTCTGTGTATGTCCTTTCTAGTGAGATGGGTCTCTTGAAGGCAGTATATTGTTGCCTGGTGATATTTTATCCATTTTGTCATTCTATGTCTTTTCAGTGGTGTGTTTAGTCCATTCATGTTCAGACTAATTATTGAAATGTGAGAGTTCGTCCCTATCATGGAGTTCTTATTGAGTTGTTGTTCTTCCACTTGGTTTTTTCTTTTTTCTTTTTTTGTCTTTCTTTTGGTTTTGGGGTTGGTTCGTGTATATTTTATTCTTTTCCCTGTACTCTTGTGAAGAATGTTGTTCTTTTTCCTTTTATTCTGTGTTTAGTACTTTCTTAAGTGTTTCATGTAGAGATGGTTTGGTGGCAGCATAAGTTCTTAGGGATTGGATATCTGGGAAAGATTTTAATTCTCCCTCACTGATGAAGCTTAGCTTGGCCAGGTAGGTTATTCTTGGTTGAAATTGTTTATCTTTTAGGATTTTGAAGATAGGGCTCCAAGCTCTCCTAGCCTGCAGGGTTTCTGCAGATAAATCTGCTGCTATTCTGATTGGTCTTCCATGGTAGGTGATCTGGCCTTTTTCTCTTGCTGCCTTTAGGATTTTTTCTTTTATGCCTACTTTATTTAGGTGAATTATTATGTGTCTAGGAGTTGGTCTTCTCATTTGTTGTCTTGTGGGGGGTTTTCTGAATCTCTTGTGTTTGAATTTTTGCATCGCTGATTAGATAAGGGAAGTTTTCTTGAATGATCTCTTGGAAAGTTTGTTCCAATGTGGTCTCTGTTTCTCTTTCTGCCTCAGGGAGTCCGATTATTCTTAGGTTAGGCCTCTTAAGGTAGTCACTCATCTCTTGAAGGTTTTGTTCTGTCTTTTTGAGCTTATTTTCTGTGTTTTTAAGAGTTTGGGTTATTTCTATATTTTGGTCCTCAAGTTCTGAGATTCTTTCTTCTGCTTGGGTAATTCTTCTTTCCATGCGTATCAATTTGTTATTTATTTCATTCACAGTATTCTTTATTACTGTTATCTCAGATATCAGCTCCTTCCTAGTTTATTCTTGTGTCTCCTGAATTCTTTTAAATCTCTCCATTATTGTTTTGATATCTACATTTGCATTTTGAGACCCTTCATTCTGGGGACTTTTCATTGTTTGCATTCCAAAGTCAGTTTTCTCAATGTCTGCTCTCCCAGGCATCTGGGAAAGACCCATACTCTTCTTTTGGTTTTTCTTCATTTCTGTAGATTTTTCTCCCTCTCCCCCTTTCCCTCCCCCTCTTCAATTCTGTTTTTGAGGGAAGATGGGGTTGCTTTTATTTCTCTTCTGCAATGACCTGTTCTTCCTTATGAGGGTCTTCTGGTTTTGTTCACTTTTCCCTCTGCTTTACAGTCTGTCTTTTCAGCAGTATGCAGCCTTGGTCCCTAGATTTAAAAAGGGCGCATATAAAAGAGGAAAATAATGGAGGAAGGGGGGTCAATAGGGAGTTAGAAAGAGAGAAGTGCGAGAGGGGAAAAAAGATATACATGCCAACTATCAGGTGAGAGAGAGACACAGGGCCGGGAAGAAGTGAAGAAAGACAGGTAAGAAAGATTCCCTAAAGAATACTGATAGTTACACAGAGACAGGCCAATAAAATCAAGAAACAGTTTAAGTCAGAAGGTAAACACAAAACGTGATCTAAACCAACAGTTTCAATGATACAATCATAAGTCAAAATAAGTGATCAGACTAGAGTCACTTCTGTGATCTCTGATTCCAGCCTCTCCCGTTTGTTTTTCGTTGCAGCGTAGGGGTGGGGCTTTGTCTCCTGTTTCGCGTTATTGCCTTAGGAACTGAGGTAAAGTTTGTTGATAGGTGGGCAGGGCAATGGAAGTCTCTGCCTGGAGAATAGCGAGGCAGTTTAAGCAGATCTGTTTTTCTCCGCTTGTCTGGGTCCTCCGGCTTGGGGTCTCACACTGAGTGCCTCAGCCAGGGTGGACCTGGAGTTCCAGAGCTCCAAAGTTCCAAAGGGAAGGCGGTGAGCGGTGAGAGTGGTGCTGGGCCCCCTACAGAGTACTTCAGCCAGAAAAGGGACCAGAGTCTCTGAGGGGTGGGCACCCAGAGCCTCCCTGTGTGACTGGCGGTGCCGGGTGCTGGGTGTCGGGTTGGAGACAATGCAACTGGGGAGGGATCTGGAGGGGGCTGGGACTGCAGACTTCCACACACGAGTAGAACAGCAGCAGTGGTGGGGGCGCGCAGTATCTGGCCTTGCGTGGGAAGTTCCTGGTCCTGGCACCAGCACGGTTGGTGGTGGGCTGGGGGATGGGGAAGAGAAGTAATAGTCTTTTTGGGAATGCACGTTCAGAGAATCTCACCAGTTCACCTATGCCGTCGCCACCTTCCCCGTCTCCCATAACTTTTCTTATGAAGGGCATTACGACTCCCTCCCTATTTGTTTTTATAATAATTCTGCTTTTAATAATTACCGGGCTTCTTGCTTAATGTCTACCTTTAAGTCTCTGAGTACAGAAACCCCTTATCAGGACAATATCAAGGATGGTTGGTGGCTGGAGATGATAATACCTGGAGGAACTGACCCTAGTCATGCGACTAGAGCTTCACCACCTCTCAACATACCTGCTTGCCCCTTCAATGATACAGAAAAGGACTGGTCACTCATCTAGTGAGATACTGGCTTCAAGAAATGGAGAGACTGTGCTTATAACTCTAAAGTGGACTATCCTGTACCCTGTAAAAGACTATATATGAATGACTGAAGTTTTAATGGCTCTGTTTGCCGCAGCTAGAAGGCACTTCAATGGATAGGTACCCCCAATGCTTTCATTTAAAATTGGAATCAAACAAGCCATTCAGCCTCATTTGTGGAGAGTTCTCGCAGCCCTTCAGCCAGTCAGCCTGTCTAGATCCATTGGACAAACTCAGTTATACCTTATTAGAGCATACTTGCAATCCCCTTATATATTTCTTGTTTGGAATGAATATCAAACTGTTAAAATTATTTATCGTGCTAATGTTTATAAGATATCTT
>JAPVLO010004026.1:0-17915 GCA_027257055.1 Cephalopachus bancanus
AGCCAACAGACACATGAAAAAGTGCTCAGCCTCACTCATCATCAGAGAAATGCAAATCAAAACCACATTGAGATACCACCTAATCCCAGTAAGAATGGCCATCATTAATAAAACAAACAACGACAGATGCTGATGAGGATGCGGAGAGAAAGGAATGCTTCTACACTGCCAGTAGGAATGCAAACTAGTGCAACCTCTTTGGAAGACAGTGTGTTGATTTCTGAGAGAACTAGTAATTGACCTTCCATATGACCCAGCAACTCCCCTATTGGGAATATACCTGGAGGAACTCAATTCATTCTACACGTGTGCTTGTTGCAGCAAAAACATGGACCCAACCATGCTGCCCATCAAAGCTGGGCTGGATAAAAAAAATGTGGTACGTATCCATAATGGAATATTATGCAGCCATAAAAGACAAACCTATAGACTTCACAGCAACTGGATGGATTTAGAGTTGATCATACTCAACAATCTATCACAGAAACAAAGAACAGAGTACCTTATGTTCTCACTCATAAGTGGAACGTGAAGCCTATACATGCAATCCCTCAAAGTTAGGGAAGGTCTGTCAACAGGATCCATGGGGGTTTGCCTCTGTCATGGCCGCATTTTACTGGGGCCTTTCTCCCAGCTGGCATTTTTCCTGTTTTCAGGTCCTTTTTACCTTACTTTTACTAGTGATTGCAGCTCCCGGCATCTCCCCCTTTTTTATTTTTTAAAATGGCAAGGTGGATGGTGTTGGTATTTCATCAGACAGCTTTTCTTAATCTTTGAATAATGATTGGTAAAATAAGCAGTAAAAAGAGAACAATTGATCCAATTGCTATGAAATTATATATCAAATTCCAAAGAGAGTTGGAAGAAACAAACCGAGTGAGAGAATTTGCAAATTTAGATGCTGCCTGAGAAAAGGGTGTTGGAGATAAATGAGCCTGGGACATAGCTGTAATTTGATTACGTAACTGCTGTAGATTTAAAGTTGAATTGGTAGAACACCAAACTCCCTGTAAATGTTTTTGGACATCAGCCCAACTAATATTTTGCCCATTATAAGGCATGGGAGTAACACAAATCCATTTAAATTCTGCATAACAAGCAACAGACATCTGCACTTTAATATGCTATATCTGATTGCCTATATATAATAACGCTGATTCTAACGCATTTAATCTCTCAATAATACTTTTATCTATCTGTTCTTTGGTAAATAAAGCTAAACTAACATTCTGAGACAGGTCGTTCACATGCTCCACAGTATGCATTTCCTGTACTAAGGCTGCTGCAGAGGTTGATACGCACCCCATTATAGTAATCAGAGTCATAATTCCCAATATAAGGGTGACCACAAATCTACAAGATCTAGCTAAAGAAGAAGTCACTTGTTCCAAGATATATGTTCCAGGGGTGGTATACCAAGGCACAGACAACTTAACAGGTACAAATACATATGATGGGTGCTTTAACAAAAATACCCGTGCAGGATTTTTAGTAATACAATTAGATAAAGAACGGTTTTCACAAATAATTTTGAAATGACCAAAAATATACTTAACAGAATAAGTAGAATGTTGTCCAGCAATTAATAGAACATAAGGGGAATCTACACAAGCTTGTAACACAAAATTAACATTTGTTCTGGGTCTATGTAAGGTAACAAGTCCTGTCGCAGCAAATAAACGAAATAGATGAGGCTGATAAGAGCTATTTGGCAAAGAGCTTTGAAAAATCAGAGTAGCCCATCCGTAAACTGACCATGTATCTAATAGTGCTGGGAGAGGTATTGGTGGATGAATAATGTTCCAAGCATATTTAGACTGTCCATTTTCATTTTTTAGGAATTCTCAAAAAGATATACCTGGGGTGTTAATAGTTCCAGATGGCACTGGATGAGAAACTGACCAATCATATACCTTGGCAAAAGAATACGTTTGAAGGGGAATCTGATCAGACGGCTTGAATAAATCATAGAATACCATTTTACCAAATACACTTGGTCTCCACCTTGGAAAACCTGAATTAATATCTACATTATTCCAATTATGCATGACATAAGTACGGTCCTTGCAGGAAGTAAAATTATTTGGTATATATGGGCCCTCCATATATCTTCTATTATTACTAAAAATACTGCAGGATGAAAAAAGGAGAGCCCCCATATATTGTTAAGATGCCTGGAGGGGGAATCTGTTACTATAGATCTCCTTAAAAGTACACACCCAGACCAGGAAAAACTAGGGGAAAACAAATAGGAGGAGTCCCTGTTATGCCTGTATAGTTTACATTAGTAACCACTCTGGTGGACATAAATGAAAAACTTTTGCCTCCCATCAACTCGCTGTTATTAGTAAAAACCTAAATGGTAAGTTCGTTCCAAGTTACCGGATGGACTAAGGGTGGATCAAGTATATAAGCCAAATAGCTTGGGGAATCATCTTTTAACATAGTGGCAGCATGACACCCAGTGGGGGACAATACCTGAGCAGTTATGACCACGAGCATGACCACAAAGTTCTTGAGTTGACAGTATGTCCTTGGGACGCAACCAGTTCCTCTGCCTCTTCTGCCAGGGTCTTCAGCTGGCCCCAAGTAGGTGGTCTAGAAGTCCTAGTTCATCTGGAGCGCCGGTGTCTGTGAGATCTCAAGGACAGCCTGGAGAATGACGCAAGAACTGCAGGAGATGTGGCTGGCGGTTCAGCAGGAGCCGATGTGGATGTTGAGCTGGCCGGAGAAAAATCTACTGGAGAATCAGGAGATGATAAAGAAAGCGGGTGTGGCATTTTTTGAGCCAGTACAGAAGTTCCCTCTTCGCTGTCGGAGGGGCTAAAATATTCAGTCACTTTCCGGTGTGGTGGAGAGGGAAGCGAGGGAGGCACTTTTCATTTGGCCCACTTCGGTGGCATGGGCTGGATGAACAGGTAGCTCATGGTGGTGACGGATGAGTCGATCAGGTACCCACACAGGTGAATTGGCATTCTGGGGAAAGACACAAACAAATCCTTGTCCGGACGTTAGTAAAATATCAGGACTTCACCACTCTCCAGTGAGCAAGTCCTTCCACCTAACCAATGGGAAGGTTTGTTTTTTGTTTACAGTAACATGCTGTGAAAAGGCTGACTCTCCTACATAATTAACATTTAAATGATTAATTACAAATAAAGCATGACTTAAAATGTGATGAGGGGAAACATTTATAATCTCCTTCTTGCAATTTAGTAAGCTGATGTTTTAAGGTTTGATGGGCTCGTTCCACAATAGCTTGCCCTTGAGGGTTATAAGGAATTCCTGCAGAATGAGATATTCTAAATGTTGTACAAAAATTCTGAAATGCTTTAGAGGTATAGGCAGGAGTGTTGTCTGTCTTTAATGCCCAAGGCATCCCCAAGACAGCAAAACATGCAAATAAATGTTGTTCAACATGCTTAAAGGCTTCCCCTTCTCTTCCTCCTCCTCAGACTCGGACCGCTCCTCTTCCTGGGTTAATATAATTTTAGAGGCTCGAGAAGATGTTCTACTAAACAACGGGGTGAGAGTTGACTCAGGTTGGGAAAAGGTACCATAGCAAGGAGTAGTCATAAGCGCCTGTCTCAAAACATTCCACAAAGAATAAGCATCCTCAGGCATCTGAGTCCCTCCATTAGCAGAATACCATTTTTTAATATTTTTTCCAACCTGGTCCCAAATCTCCAAATACAAGTTTCCCTCATCAGGAAACCAAGGACTTACTTTCTGCACAAAATCTAAAAATGAATTAAGCTTATCTTTACTAACCTTAATACCTTTGTGTTGCAACATTCTTCCTATTATTCTCAAATATGCTTTCCTTTCCTTAGAACCAGAACGACCCATAATTACTTCTTTTAAAGAGGCACAACAACTTCTCAAATTCCGAAATACTCTTAAAGAGACACGTTAACGTCTCAACTTCTTTTAAAGAGGCACTATGACATCTCAAAAGTTTAGACACGATTACTTTTCAACGTCTTAAAGAGGCACAATAAACAGGAGTCACCTGCCAGGGTAGTGTTCAAGACTCTGCCAATTTTTATTTATTTTTCACAAACTTATATAGGTTTTCCACTCAGCCTTGCACCCACTAATGTATCTTATGTTGCTAACCAAACGCCCACGTACATCCTTTTTGCACTCACAATAAGGTTGACCTTTAACAATTTTAGCCACAGATGATGTTTTTCTTAAGTCAAACATTTATGAACATCCTGGTTTTCTTCCTAACTTTCTTATAACTATTTACTATTATAGGCCTATAATATCCTTACCCTACAAAGATAAACCTTAACCCTAAGTCTTATTTAATTTACTTACTACTGTATGTTTATTTTTATTAATCTTATTTCTATCCTTCTATCCCTATATTTTCTTAACTATCACTTATACTATTATATATCTCTTATCTTACTAGTTTATCTTATCTTACTATCTTGCTATTAAAATTCTAAATTCTATCTTCATTAAACTGCTTATTTAATCCTAAAATATCTTGATCTGCTTTTTATCTCAAACGGTTATTTTACACCAGCTCTCAGGTGGGGTCTGTTGTATATGAGGAAGTGGTCGACTTGTTTTTCTTGGCCTCCTGCTGTTACTGAAAAACATCCTTACACACCCTAAGGGGCACCCTTTTTGCTGCAATCTCACCTCCATTATGCCTATGTATAATTTTTGCTGTCAAATGCCATCATCGATTTGTGCATCTATTATCTCAATTAAAGAAGGAACATTCTCAAGCCTATGCATGCAATCCTTCAAAGTTAGGGAAGGTCCATCAACAGGATCCATGGGGCTTTGCCTCCGTCATGGCCGCATTTTACTGGGGCCTTGCTCCCAGCCGGCATTTTTCCTGTTTTCAGGTCCCTTTTACCTTACTTTTACTAGTGACTGCAGCTCCCGGCAAATGTGAACAATTATAATACAATAATAAAGGAATCGACAGTAGTGGGAAACTGTCAGGGGAGGGAGGGGTGGGATTGGTAGTTGAGGGAAACTGCTAGGTTGAGGGAGAGGCATACCTCATCAGCAAGGGTACCTGCATAATCAATGTTAGTCTACCTAATCTTGAATTGTACCCCACATCTTTATAATAAAAATAAATAATAAAAAAGAAACTAAAGATGATTAAAAACTCAAATGTAAGCTCTCAAACTATAAAAATCTTAGGAGAAACATAGCAAACACTGTTCCAGACATCAGTCTAGACAATAAATGTATGACTGAGTCCTCAAAAACAAATGTAGCAAAGCAAAATTTGCCATGTGGGACCTAATTAAATGAAAGGACTTCTGCACAGCAAAATAAATTTTCAATAGAATAAACAGACAACCTCCAAAGGGGAGAAAATATTTGCAAACTATGCACCTGACAAAGGACGAATATCCAGAATCTATAAGGAACATAAACAAATTGACAAGAAAAAAATTAAAGAATATGAACAGACACTTCTCCAAAGAAGACATACAAGTGACCAACAAACATGAAAAAATGTTCAATTTCATCAGAGAAATGCAAATAAAAATCACAATGAGATACCACCTCACACCAGTCAGAATGACTATTATTAATAAGTCAAAAACACAACAACAATAACAGATATTGAGGTTGTAAAGAAAAGGCGATGCTCATGTACTGCTGGTAGGAATGTAAACTAGTTCAGCCCCTATGAAGAACAGTTTGAAGATTTCTCAAGAGAGGCAAAATAGTTACCACTTAACTCAACAATCCCATTACTGAGTATATACTCAAGGGAACATAAATTGTTGTACTATGAAGACACTTGTCTTTGTTTATCACAGCATTATTCATCGTAGCAAAGACATGAAACCAATCTAAGTGTCCATCAATGGCAGAATGGATAAAGCAAATGCAGTACATATACACAATGGAATATTAACACAGTCATTAAAATAATGTAATCATGTCCTTTGCAGCAATATGGATGCATCCAGACACCATTATTCTAAGTCAATTAATGCAGAAGCAGAAAACCATATACTGTATGTTTTCAGTTGTAAGTGGGAACACACAGACATCTAGATGCGAACAGACACTGGGGACTTCTTTAGGAGGAAGGGAGGCAGAGGGGCCAGGGTTGAAAAACTACCTATTGTTACCACATTCACTACTTAAGTGAAAGCTTAAAATAGAAACCCAAACCTCACCATCATGGAATATATCCATGTAACTAACCTGCACATACAGTCCCACAAAGTTAAAATAATAATAAATATTATTTGGGAAAGCCACATCCTGCTCTATTTACCCATACCTTGGTAATATACTACTAGCAAGTTTCTACCTGCTTTATGGAACAGAAACTATCATTAGCTGAATCACTAATATTTCCAAGCACTTTGCTAGAAGCTTTCTTTCTTGTCATAAGGATTCCTCCTTACAAAGTCACATTCATGATCTTCATTTCACAGATGAGGACATTGAGACTCAGTAACAGAGCTGGGTTTGAATGCAGATTTTGTAAACTGTGAAGCTTAGCATCTAATTCTAGACTGATATCTCACAGGATCAAATGCAGACATTTAATGCTGACTATGCACAGCAAACACATTTTCTCTTTTCTTTCTCCATTAGCCAAGTGTTGATGCTCCATGTTTGGGTGTCCTGGCAGCAGAG
Organism: Cephalopachus bancanus; assembly: GCA_027257055.1. Classification (NCBI taxonomy): domain Eukaryota; kingdom Metazoa; phylum Chordata; class Mammalia; order Primates; family Tarsiidae; genus Cephalopachus; species Cephalopachus bancanus. Next base: position 6,646 of record JAPVLO010004026.1, read on the forward strand.
CTGTCTTTTTTGTGCTCCCACGGTGATCCCTCAATCTGAGAACCAGCATTGTTGGGAATGTACCACCTCTTCTCCATTGCAAAGTGCCAGGATGGTAAGAATAATTCACCACCTTTTTACTGAAAATCAGTCCCTAATTGTTCCACTTATCTGTCCTGGGTTTTATATCTGTAAATTTCTAAATCCTGCCCCAAGATCTGTAGCTCCACTTTCTAAAATGCATCTCTTTTTAGCATTATCAAGAAATTACTGTAATAGTATGGTTGGTTCTTCAAGATTTATAAGAATCTTGTGCTTAAATTATTTGGGTGTTCATGGTAGGGACAGGAATCCTGAATGGAGCCAGGGAGAAAGGGGAAGAAGAAAAGTTACCAATAAGACTTTTTAAGTGAGGTATATTTTGTCCTTTAATGGAGCATCTGATAGAATACTCAAAGACTGTTACTTCAAAGTTGGAGAAAAATCAACCTGAGACTAAAATAAATACTGGCTTGCCAAACAAAGCGTAAAAGCAAACCCTAAAACTGTGAAGCTATTTTCAAGTGATTTAAGTTCCTCTCAAAACAAAGATAAAAATATGTATGGTTTACTCCTACTTCTGTCCAGGATGTAATAAAAGAAAACAGAGTTACCCTGTTTACCTTTTGGATGTAATAAAAGAAAATAGAGTTACCCTGTTTACCTTTTCAGAAGCAACTTTAAAAAGTAAATGTGGTTCTAAAGTCATTGGACATCAAATTATAAAGAACAGTGACTCATGAGAGATGGAAAGATGGGGACAAATGAGTTAGAATCTGTAATTCTGTGAGCAACTTGCCACCTAGGATAAGTGGTCTCACCAAGTTGAGGAGACACAGTTGGGAGCCCAGGAAGGTCAAGATAGCTAGCATTCAAAGGCCAGAATACCAAAAAGGAATGTGTGCACGCACACACACAGATGTACACATACACAAAACCTCTAAAGATCTGCAGAGACCTACAGAGAGCCCTCTTTAAATATTTAGAGGAGCCGGGCTCGGTGGTTCAGCCTGTAATCCCGTGCCTCTGGGAGGCTGAGGTGAGTGGATTGCCTGAGCCCATGGGTTCGAGACCCGCCTGGGCAGTGAGACCTCATCTCTACAATTAATCAAAAAATCAGCTGGGCCTGGTAGCGCATGCCTGTAATTCTGGCTACTTGGAAGGCTGAAGCGGAAGAATCGCCAGAGCCCAGCAGGTCGAGGCTGTGGTGGCTGGGAGCAGCCACTGCATTCCAGTCTGGGCGACCGAGTGAGACTCCAACTCAAAAATAAAAAGTAAAAATAAATAAAAATAAATATTTAGAGGAATACTGCCTTAAAAATGCATGTGAGGAAGCTGCCTGAGACCGGGGTATGGAGCACAACACAAATAATTAGAGAAAAAAACCTAGTGTACTCTCAAAGGCTGATAAGAATGCCTGTGCCTATAAGCCAGATTTTAAAACCTTAAAATTAACCAGTAATGAGATAGAGTCCTCAGAAGTTTTGTCTCATCAGAAGAAAAAAATTACCCCTGGACTAGGCTCTTTTTAGTATCACTTAACAAGGCTCAAAACCAAGATCTAAAAGACCACTATCTCCAAATAATTAAATTACTTGCCAGAACAAAGGTGAAGACTATTTCTAGGAATGCAAAATTTCCAGCATGCAACAAGTTAAAACTGACAATGTCTGATATCCAATTAAAAAAAAATATATATATATATATGTATATATCAGGTATACAAAGAAGTAGAAAATACAACCTATAGTGAGGATACATGTCAATCAAAATAGACCCAAAAATGGCACACATGATAGAATTCCTGGGGAAGTTCATTAAAACAATTATTATAATTTTATTTCTATTTTGTTTATTTAAGAAGTTAGAAGAAAAGATGAACATGTTAAGGAGAGACACAAAAAACCTTTGTAAAGCCCATATTGAACCTCTAGACATTGAAAACTACCATATCTGAGGGAGAAAACTAAAGACCTCTCTGACAGGGATTAACAGCAATTAGACATTTCAGAAGAAAAATTAGTGACATATAAGTAACAATGATTAAAAAAACTAAAGAGATTTGAAAATGAAACAAATGAACAGCACCTTAATGAGTGGTGAGCATAACTTCAGTTAGCATAATTCATAGCTAATTTGAGTCCCTGAAGTTAAGAAAATAAAAACAGAACTAACATTTGAAGAATAATGGCTAAAAATTTTCCAAATTTGACAAAAGTAATAAACTCATAGACTAATAGAACTTCTCAAAAGATGACGTAAGACAGCCAACAGATACATGAAAAAAATGCTCAGCCTTACTAATCATCAAAGAAATGCAAATTAGAACCACACCGAGATACCACCTAATTTCAGAATAGCCATCATCAATAACTCAGAAAACAACAGATGCTGGAGTGGATGCAGCGAAAAGGGAACACTTCTACACTGTTTGTGAGAGTGTAAACCAGTACAACCTCTATAGAAAACAATGTGGCGATTCCTAAAAGATCTAAAAATTGACCTTCCATATGACCCAGCAATTCCCCTTCTGGGAATATACCCAGAGGAACTCAAATCACTTTATGAAAAGACACCTGTACACACATGTTTATTGTGGCATTATTCACAATAACAAAAACATGAAACCAACCATGCTGCCCATTGAAAGTGGACTGAATTTTTAAAATGTGGTACATATACCTGATAGAATATTGTGCAGCCATGAAGATGGACAAAATTTTGAACTTCTCAGCAACTTGGATTGATTTAGAGTCTATAATAGTCAGTGATCTATCACAGAAACAAGGAACTGAGTACCACATGTTCTCACTCATAAGCAGATCCTCAACAATTATCCTAATACTATAAAAAAAGGATTGGCAGTAGTGGGAAACTGCCATGGGAGGAAGGAGGAGGCACACTTCATCAATAAAGGTATGTTATCTCAAACCAGGTGAAGTGGGGCCCAAAGTGAGGTCCAAACTTTACCTGTCCAATGACCATGTATATGCCTAACCCTGAATTGCACCCATCTTTAAAATTAAAATTTTAAAAAAAGTAAACCTCAAAAGCTCAGCAAAACACAAGAAATGTGAAGAAAGCAACATCAAGACACATCATAATTAAATTGCTTAAAACTAGTAAAGATAACATCTTAAAAAGAGCTAAATGGGGAAAAACCACATTGCATATAGAGAACCAAAGATAAGGATGACAGCAGATTCTCTTCAGAAGCAATGCAAACCAGAGACAATAAAGCAACATCATAAGGTATAGGAAAAAAACCCGTCAGTCTAGAATTCCTTAACCTGTAAAAATGTTTTTCAAATACAAAAGTAAAATTAAAATATTTTTCAGATATACAAGAGATGATAGAATATGCTACCAGCAGATTTACACTATGAGATGTCAAAGGAAACACTTGAAGAAAAACAAAATGATACCAGATGAAAATTTAGATTTTCATAGACATATGAAGAAACTTCAACAATGTAGATAAATCTTATATTTTTCTTTCTTTTTTATATATCTTTACATGATAATCAACTGCTCAGAGCAAAAGAATAATGACAAAATAAAGCAAAATGTATGGCAACAGGCGACAATAACACAAAGACTTAAAGGGAAAAATGTACAAATACTGGTTGTTCTTCTACTATGCACATAGTTATAAAATATCACTTAAAAGTAAACTGTGATAAGTTAAAGATATATCATATAAACACTTAGGCAACCACTAAGATAATAAGCCAAAATAGAGATAAAACAAAAGATGCTTAATTCTAAAGAAAGCAAAAAAGTCCCAAAACATAGGATAGATTTAAAAAAAAAGAGAAAACAAATAGTCAAGTAAAGACTTAAACCCAATCACAATAAATGTAGGTGTTCTAAATACCTCATATGAAAAACAGAGATTGTCAGATTTAATAAAAAGTTAGCCTCAACTATACACTGCTATAAGAAACATACTTTAAATAGAAAGACAAATACAAGTAAAAAAACTGAAAATAATATAACATACTAACACTAATCAAAAGAAAATTGGAGTAGCTATTATGTCATTAAAAGATATATTTGTAGCCGGGCTCGGTGGCTCAGCCTGTAATCCCGCGCCTTTGGGAAGCTGAGGTGAGTGGATTGCCTGAGCCCGCGGGTTCGAGACCCGCCTGGGCAGCGAGACCTCATCTCTACAATACATCAGAAAATCAGCCAGGCGTGGTAGCGCGTGCCTGTAGTTCCGGCTACTAGGAAGGCTGAGGCGGAAGGATCGCCGGAGCCCAGCAGGTCGAGGTTGTGGTGGCTGGGAGCGGCCACTGCACTCCAGTCTGGGTGACAGAGTGAGACTCCAACTCAAAAAAAAAAAAAAAAAAAAGATATATTTGTAAGCAAATAATGTTTTCAAGGAAAAAGAAAATCACTTCATAATAATAAAGAAGTCAATTAATTAAAAAGATATAAGAACTCCTTTTTTAGATATAGATTTAAGAGGTATTAAATTCAGATTTGTTACATGGATATTTTGTAGTGGTGAAGTCTGAGATTTCAACGTAACTATCACCTAAATAGTATATACTGTACACTTTAGGTACTTTCTCATTCCTTAACCCCTCCCACCTTTCCACCTTTCTGAGTCTCCAGTGTCTATTATTCCATGCTGTGTCCATGTGTATACATTATTTAGCTCTCACTTATAAGTGAGAGCATGTGGCATTTGACTTTGTTTCTGAATTCATTCACCTAAGATATTTCAGTGTTGCTGCAAAATACATGATTTTGTTCTTTTTGATGACTGAGTAATATTTCATGCTGTGTGTGTATGTGTGTATGTAATGTTTAATTTATTCAGTCATTTGTTGATGAACACTTAGGTTGATTTCATATCCTTGCTAATGTGAATAGTGCTGCAATAAACATACAACTACAGATTTTTTTGATATAATAACTTTTTTTTTTTTGGATACTCAGTAGTGGAATTGCTGGATCAAATGATAGTTTTATTTGCAGTTTTTAAAAACCTCCATACTGTTTTCCATATAGGCTGCACTAATTTACATTCCCACTAATACTGTATAAGTGTTTCCTTTTCTCCACATCCTTACCAATATTTGGCTTTTGCTTATTTGTTTTACTTTTTAATAATAGCCAGTCTGACTGTTGCAAGATAGTATCTCACTGGGGTTTTAATTTCCATTTGTCTGATGATTAGTGATGTTGAGTATTTTTGATATGCTTGTTAGTCATTTATAAAAACTGTCTATAACTATTGCAAGATTCATATAAGTAATTTTATTTTATTTCATTTTATTTCTTCTTAATCAATATTTTTTATTATGATATTGTAGGGTACAGTTAAGGGTTAGGTATACAAATATGCTTCGTTCAGGCACCCTTGTTGATAAGAGGTGTCACCCCCTCCCCAGACAGATATTTACTACCGTTAATCCCATCTCCCTTCCCCTCCATCCCCCATAGTTTCCCACCACTGTCAGTCATTTTCTTATAGTATTACACTGGATGTTCAAGTTCCACTATATGAGTGAGAACATGTGATATTCAGATCTTTGTTTCTGTGAGAGATCACTCAGTATTATAGACTCTACTTCCATCCAGGTTGCTGCAAAATTCATGATTTTGTTCTTTTTTATGGCTGCGTAGTATTCCATCATGTATATGTACCACATTTTTTAAATCTAGTCTTCTATTGATGGACAGCATGGTTGCTTCCAGGTTCTTGCTATTGTGAACAATGCTGCAACAAACATATATGTGCAGGTATCTTTTTTATAGAGTGATTTGAGTTCTTCAGGGTATATTCCCAGTAGGGGGATTGCAGGGTCATATGGCAGGTCAATATTTAGAGCTTTTAGGAATCGCCATACTGTTTTCCACAGAGGCTGTACTAGTTTGCACTCCCACCAATACTGTAGAAGTGTTCCCTTTTCCCACACCCTCTCCAGCAATTGTTATTTTTTGAGTTATGGTAATTTCCTTTCTGACTGGAGTTAGGTGGTATCTCATTGTGGTTTTGATTTGCATCTCCCTGAGGATTAGTGAGGTTGAACATTTTTTGATGTGTCTGTTGGCTGCTTGGATGTCTTCCTTTGAGAAGTGTCTGTTCATATCTTTTGCCCATTTTATAAGGGGTTGTTTGGTTTTTTTTTTCTTTTCAGGATGTTTGAGATCCTTGTAGATCCAAGATGTTAAGCCTTTGTCAGACCTGGAGTTGGCAAATACTTTTTCCCAATCTGTAGGCTGTCTCCCTGCTCTCTTGATGGTTTCTTTGGCTTTGCAGAAGCTGTCAGTTTAATTAGGTCCCACTTGTCTATCTTATCTCTTATGGCCTGTGGGTTTTAGGTTTTGTTCAGGAATTGGATGCCAGTAACAATTTCCATGAAGGTATGTCCTTCATTTTCTAAGGTTTTAGGTTTGAGGTTTTACATTTAGGTCTCTGATCCATTTAGAGTTAATTTTGTGTGTGGGGATAGATAGATGTTTGAATCTTCTGCATGTGGTAAGCCATTTTTCCCCAGCACCGTTTACTAAATAGTTTCTCCTCTCCCCAGTGGTAGGTGGTGGAGTTTTTGTCAAAGATGAGTTGGTTGAGAAATTGAGGTTTTGCTTCGGGAATCTCAATTCTATTCCATTGATCTATATGCCCGTTCCTGTACCAATACCAAGTTGTTTTGATTATTGTAGCTTTATATTAAAGTTTGAAGTCGGTAATTGAACCACCGCTTTGTTTTTTTATTTTTTTGCTGAGGACTGTTCTGGCTATTCTTGGTCGTTTTGTTTCCATATAAATTCCTGTGTTGTTTTTTCTAGGTCTGAGAAGAATGTTGCTGGTAATTTGATGGGTATTGCATTAAATCTGTAGATTGCCTTGGGTAAGATGGACATCTTCACAATGTTGATTCTTCCAATCCATGAGCATAGGATTTTTTTCCACTTGTTTGTGTCATCTTTGACTTTTTTAGCAGTGTTTTGTAGTTTTCATTGTAAAGGTCTTTCACATTTCTGGTTAGGAAGATGCCAAGGTATTTCTTTTTTTTTTGTGGCTACTGTGAATGGAATTGTGCTTTTTATTTGAGTTTCTGTTTGTTTATTTTTGGGTGTAAAGAAATGTGATTGTCTTTTGCACATTTATTTTATATCCTGAGACTTTGCCAAAGTCCTTTATCAGTGTAAGGATTTTTTGACAGATTCTCTTGGGTTTTCAAGGTACACAATCATGTCATCTGTAAAGAGAGATAGCTTGATTCCTCTTTTCCTATTTGAATACCCTGATTGCCTTTTCTTCTCTGATTGCTCTAGCCAGGACTTCCAATACTATATTGAACAGGAGGGGTAAGAGTGAGCATCCTTGTCTTGTTCCATTTTCAGGGGAATTGGTTCCAGTTTTTTGTCCGTTTAGGAGTATGCTGACTTTGGGGTTTTTCGTAGATGGCTTTTACTATTTTGATGTATGTTCCCCATATGCCTAGCTGTTCGAGGGTTTTTATCAAGAAGGGTGTTGGATTTTATCAAAAGCTTTTTTCTGCATCTAATGATATAATTGTGTGACTTTTTTTTTGACATCTATTGAATTTAACTACATTTTGGGTTTTTCGAATGTTGAACCAGCCTTGCATCCCAGGGAAAGAAGCCTACTTGGTCATGATGGATGATTTTTGATATGTGTTGTTGAATCTGGTTTGCTAGGATATTGTTGAGAATTTTAGCATCTATGTTCATCAAAGATATTGACTGACCTGTAGTTCTCTTTCTTTACCTGGCTTGGGTATCAATGTGATGTTAGCTTCAAAAATAATTTTGGGGGGAATTCGGTCTTTCTCAATCACCTGGGAAAGTCTTCAGTAGGATTGGAATAAGCTTCTCCTTAAATGTCTTGTAGAATTCTGCTGGAAAGCCATCTGGTCCAGGGCTTTTTTTTGTAGGTAGTATTCTTATTACGTAGTCAATTTCCTTGATTGTTATTAGTCTATTTAGTGTCTCAAATTTTTCTTGTTTCAACCTAGGCAGGTTGTGTGATGACAGAAAGTCCTCCATTTCCAAAAGGTTTTCAAGTTTGTTTTCCCTACAAGTGTACATAGTAGTCTCTAATGATCTTTTTATTTCTTCAGGATCAGATGTGACTTCATCTTTTGTGTTTCTGATTGTTTTATTTGGGCTTTTTCTCTCTTTTTCTTGGTCAGTCGGCTAAGGGACCATTGATCTTGCTTATCCTTTCTAAGAATCAGCTTTTTGTTTCATTGATTTTTTTGTATTATCTTTTTGTCTTCAATGCCCTGGATTTGGGCTTTTATTTTGGTGATCTGGATTTTTCTGCTGAAATTAGGGTTTTTGTGGTCTTGCTTTTCCAGCTTTTTTAGGTGGCTTCTTAGGCTGTTAATTTGTGATCCTTCTATTTTCTTCATGTGCATTTGTAGGGATATGAATTCTCCTCTTACTACAGTTTTCATGGGGTCCCAGAGATTTTGGTAAGATGTTTCTTCATTTTCGTTTGTTTCCATGTATCAGTCTTTTTTTTTATTTCATCATTGACCCAGGAGTTTTTTTAGCATCGTGCTGTTTAGTGTCCATGTCTTTGGGGGTTTTTGGGGTGGACCTTGTTGGTGTTAATGTTTATTTTTATTCCACTGTGGTCCGAGAAGGTGCATGGTAAAATTTCAGTCCTTTTAAATTTGCTTATGCTTAATTTATGGTCAAGTATGTGGTCAATCTTAGAGTACATTCCATGTGGTGATGAGTAGAATGGGTATTCTGTGGTCTTTGGATGGAGGGTTCTGTAGGTATCAGTTAAGTTCATTTGATCAAGAGTCACATTGAGGTTTCAGATCTTGTTGCTGATTTTTGTCCTGATGATCTGTCTAGTGTTGTGAGTGGGGTATTGAAATCCCAGGTATGATGGTATTGGAGTCAATATCTTTTTTTTTTAGTTTACCTAGGAGTTGCTTTATGAAAGTTGGTGCTCCTATGTTCAGTGCATGTATGTTTAGGATGGATATTCTTTGTTGATAGATTAAACCCTTTTATCATTATGTAGTGGCCTTCTGTATTTTTTTAATTTTTGATAGCATAAGGGGTATTTTGTCTGAGATTAAGATCACAACTACTCCTTTCTTTTGTGTTCCATTTGCCTAAAAATTTGTTTCCCATCCTCTTATTTTGAGTCTGTGAGTGTCCTTTCTAGTGAGGTGAGTGTCTTGAAGGCAATAGATTGTTGACTGGTGATATTTTATCCATTTTGCCATTCTATGTCTTTTCAGTGATGCATTTAGTCCATTCACATTCAAACTAATTATTGAAATGTGAGAGTTGATTCCTATCATAATGTTCTTACAGAGTTGTTGTTCTTCCTGTTTGCGTGTTGTCTTTCTTTTTGGGTTTTTGAGTTGGATCATGTGTGTTTTTAATCTTTTGCCTGTACTCTTATGAAGAACGTTGTTGTTCTTTTTTCCTTTTCATCTGTGTTCAATACTTTCTTATATGTTTCTCGTAGATGTGGTCTTGTGGCAGTGTAGGTTCTTTGGGATTAGATATCTGGGAAAGATTTCAATTCTCCCTCACTGATGAAGCTTAGCTTGGCTGGGTAGGTTATTCTCGGTTGAAATTGTTTATATTTTAGAACTTTGAAGATAGGGCTCCAAGTCTCCTAGCCTGGAGGGTTTCTGTAGATAAATCTGCTGCTATTCTAATTGGTCTTCCCCGGTACATAGTCTGACCTTTTTCTCTTGCAGCCTTTAGGATTTTTTCTTTTATACCTACTTTGTTTAGGCGAATTATTATATGTCTGGGAGCTGGTCTTCTCATTTGTTGTCTTGCAGGGGTTCTCTGAATCACTTGTGTTTGAATTTTTTCATCCTTGATGAGATGAGAGAAATTTTCTTGAATGATTTCATGAAATGTTTGTTCCAGTGTGGCCTCTGTTTTGCTCTCTGCCTCAGGAAGGTCAATTACTCTTAGGTTCGGTTTTTGAAGTGATCATTCATCTCTTGAAGGTTTTGTTCTGTTTTTTGAGCTTCTTTTCTATACTTTTGACAGTTTGGGTTAGTTCTGAGTTTTGATCTTTGAGCTCTGAGATTCTTTCTTCTGCTCGGCTAATTCTGCTTTCCATGCTTATTAGTTTGTTATTTATTTCCATCACAGTATTCTTTACTGCTGTTATTTCTGACATCAGCTTCTTCCTATTTTCCTCTTGTCTCTCCTCAATTTTTTTAAATTCTCTCTATTGTCTTGATATCTGGGTTTGTTGCATGTGACCAGTCATTCTGGGTCTCTTCATTGTTTGTGTTCTGGAATCTGTTTTCTCAGTGTCTGATCTCCCCGGTGTCTGTGTGAGACCTATATTCTTCTTTTTGTTTTTTTCATTTGTGCAGTTTTTCCCCCCTCCCTACTTTTTCCTTCCCTCCATGTCACCATCTTCTTTAATTCTGTTACTCAGGGGTAGAGGGATTGGTTTTTTCTGTTTGTTCAATCTCCTATTCTTTATGTATGTCCTCTTACTTTGTTCAATTTTGGGGTTGCACTGTAGGTTGGGGGTGGTCCTTTTTGAGATTTACTTAAGGGGAGAACTGTGATCCAAAATCTATCTTCAGATCCTGGTATTCACCGACAGGTGTGTGAATAATCTGAAACCCACTTCCCACTGCCCTGAAATCTGTCCGTGCAGTGGGGCTGTAGGTTTACTCCCTGAAATAAAATGTGGTTAGCAGAGGGAAGAGAATGGAGCAGACCATGGGGGAAGAAGGGGTGGAGAGAGAGAGGAGTAAGGGGGGGGAAAAAGAAGAGTGTACCAACAAATGGAGAGAGAGACCTAAACTGAAACAGATAAAAACAATAGACCATGGCTACAGACTAACCAACTCCCATACAAAAAAAAAAAACATACAATGATGCTAACATAAAGCTAACCAACCACTTTATTGGTGTTCTGTTCCTCTATACAAAGATATGGGTTACAGAGAGGAGAAAAGAGAAGAAAAGGAAGAGGAAAGGAAAAAAAAAAACAAAACAGTAGGAATAGAATTAAGTCATTAAACTAACAGAACCAATCGAGCACACTCTGAGACTTTTTGTTTAAGTCCAATGTCCTTTCAGCTCTGATTTCTAGCTGTCTTTTCAAGCTGGTAAATCATTTCACAGTTAGGGTCAGTTGCCCCTGGCCTGCTTTGAAGGACAGTTCAGGTCACCCTCCGTTCACCACTCAAATCTGGCCTGTGTCTGTTTTTCAAGCTTGTTTCTCCCGTTTCAATGTTGTTACCTTGAATCGC
>JAPVLO010004027.1:0-28358 GCA_027257055.1 Cephalopachus bancanus
CGAGTATATACCACATTTTTTTATCCCTTCCAGCTTTGATGGACAACATGGTTCGTACCATGTTTTATTGCAATTGTGATTAGAACAGCAATAACCATACTCGTGCAGGCATCTTTTTGGTAAAATGATTTGAGTTCCTCCAGGCATATTCTCGACAGGGTATTACTGAGTCACATAGTAGGTCAATATATTGTCCCTTTACAAACCACCACATTGTTTTCCAAAATGTTGCTCTACTTTTCAGTCCACATGCAGTGTAGAAGCATTTATTTCTTCCCAATTCCTTACCTGCATTTGTTATTGTTTGTTGTGTTAATGATGCCAGTCTTACAGGGGTTATGTGGTATTTCAAAGTGGTTTCATTTGCATTTTTTTGTTGATGAGTGAGGCTGAGCAATTTTCATGTGTCTGGTGGCTGCCCATATTTTTCTTATGAAAAAAGTCCAATCAACTATTTTGCACACTTTCAAAGGGAAAGTTTCTCTGTTTTTTTTTTGAGTGTTAGGGTTTCTTGTAGATCCTAGATGTTATGCCTTTTTACAGATATATAGGTGGAGAATCGTTTTCCCCATTCTGTTGACTGTATCCCTGCTCTCTGATGGTTTCTTTTGTTTTGCAGAAGTATATTAATTTGATGTGACCCCACTTATCTAACGTAATCCTTAAGGCATGGGTATTTGGGGCTCTGAAGAGGAATTAGATTCCGGTTCTAGTTTCCCTAATTGTGTCTTCTGCGTTTTGTAATATTATTATAATTTGGTGTTTTACATTTAGGTCTTTGATCCATTTAGAGTTAATGAGTATGGAGATAGATATGGGTCCTGTTTCAATCTTGTGCATGTTGTCAGCCTTTCCCCAGCAACATTTACTGAATGTGTTCTCCATTATCCAGTGGGTCTTGGAGGTTTTTTTTTAAGATGAGTAGTTTCAGAATTTGAGGATTTCATTCTCTGTCCTGTTTCACTGGCCTATGGACCTATTCTTGTGCCAATACCAGGCTGTGTTGATTACTGTAAACATATAGCAAAGTTTGTAGTCTGGAAATGCAATAGCTCCTGCTTTGTTTCTTTTGATAAGTTTCTTTGGCTATTTGCGATTGTTTATGATTTCTTACGAATACTTTATTGCAATTTCCAGGTCTGAAAAGAATGATGTTAACGTAATGGTTATTTCATTGAATCTGTAGATTGACTAAAAGGCTAACTTTTATATTAAAAGAGGTAAGTAAAGTCATGGAAACAAGCATGTCAAAATGTCATTTATGACATCAGCCTCAGAATATTGACGTCATAATGGAGGGACTTTGGCTACTGAGCAATCCTTAGGCTTCAACCACTTGTGTACAGTGCTCTGCCAAATGCAGTAGACATTGTGGATTTAATTCCCACGAAGTGAAAGGAACCATGTGTTCACACCTCTCAAAAAATTTCTCCAGGGATTAGTGATCATTCAAGAATCCTCTGAACGAAGTAGTCTTTTTTTTTTTTTAAGCAGTGTTTATTGAGAGGACTGAGAAACTCCCATACTGGGAGGGGACCGAGGGACTTGCCCAAGATGTTGTGTTTTACTATTATCGTCACCGATTCCTGTTGAGGCTTGGTTATAGCAGAACCAAACAATTTTTTGCAATTTCGTTAGTTTAGATACTTTTCAATGTTTTTAGTATTTTGTAACAGCCTTTGAGCAGTTTTTCCAACAGGATTTGAACATTTCTTTTGCTGAGATCACAATTAATTTTCGAAAATTTTCAGCTATCTTAATTTTTTTACTAATGCAGTGCCCAATGTCTTACTGCTTTGTAAATCTCCATTTTATTTTGGTTTATATATATGGTTCCCCAAACTCTCTTTTTTCTGTGTGTCTTATTTTAAATGCTTGATGATTAAAAGTATCAGATTAATCAGATACTTTGTTGCAGAGAACTCCATTATGTCTTAGATAGAGAAAATACTAGGGGGTTCAATGGAAACACTCTTTCAAAAAAATAAATTGGGTTAAAATATAAAGGGAATGTGATTTTATTTTTCCTTCAAATATATAAGGTAAACGTTTCTCTAAGGATTGCACATGTGTAACATTTAATCAAAATTACAAGCAGAAAATACAGAGTGCACCAAGAAAATGTACACAAATTTTAAGAATGGAAAAAGCTGTATTAAATTACGATACTGTTTTACTCTCTAAAATTTTTAAATTCATTATGGGAATTGGAGTCTTGTCTGCTGGGGTATGATGCTTCCCTGGAGGCAGAGATGGGAATGGGCAACCTGTTCTATGAAACCCTCTGCAAAGAAGAATGCATTGGGTCTCTGGCTCTCTCCCCGGGGACTGCAGACACCAACATCGCAGCCTACTCTTCATACAGAGCTAGGGCCCTTGCCACCACTGGGCATCCCAGGGGTCTTCACAGCCACTGCAGCACAGACAGAGCAGCCGCCATTACCACTGCCTTGGCCTCCGTGGAGGCCATAGCACATTGCACCTCCCAGGCCAGAGGCGATTCATGACTTTAGTTCTTGAAGCCCCTGAAGGCAAGATCTGCTGGGATCTCTGCCCCTCTCCTGTGACTGAGATGCCTGCCTGCTCTAGATCCCCTTGCATGTGCCCTGAGGTTGCTTTCATCTTCATCCCCAGCCTCTGCCTGTTTCCTGTCCTGTCCCACCCCCTCTGGGGCGAGTAGCTGAGATAGCACCACCTGCTGGTGTTTCCAGGTAACAAAATTGAAAAGGGAGAAACAAGCTTGAAAAACAGACACAGGCCAGAGTGGGGAATGGAGGGTGATCAGAACTGTCCCTCACAGCAGACCAGGGGCAATGACACTAACTGAAAACTAATTTACAAGTTTGAAAAGAAAGCTAGAAATCAGAGCTGAAAGGACATTGGACTTAAACTATAAATCTCAGAGTGTGTTTGATTGTTTCTGTTAGTTTAATGACTTAATTCTATTCCAACTGTATTGTTCCTTTTTTCTCTTCCTTTTCTTCTCTTTTCTTCACTCTGTAAACTGTATATTTGTATAGAGGAACAGCACACCAATAAGGTGGTTGGTTAGCTTGTATGTAGGCATCATTGTATGTTTTATTTTTTTTAGGTATAGAAGTTGGTTAGACTGTAGCTGTAGTCTATTGTTTTCATCTGTTTCAGTATAGGTCTCGCTCTCTACTTGTTGGCACACTCCTTTGTTTCCCCCCTTACTCCTCTATCTCTCCACTTCCCTCTTCAACCCACTGTCTACTCCATTCTCTTCCCTATGTTAACCACATTTAATTTCAGGAGTAAACCTACAGCCTCACTGAAAACACAGATTCCAAGGCAGTGGGAAGTAGGTACTAGATTATCCATATACCTGTCAGTGAATACCAGGACCTGCAGATAGATTTTGAATTACAGCTCCCCCCTTAAGTAAATCTCAAAACTGCAAAAAGGACCACCCCCAACCTACAGTGCAACTCCAGAATTGAACAAAGTAAGAAGATATACATAAAGAATAGGAGATTGAACAAACAGAAGTAAAACCAAATCCTCTACCCCAAATAACAATATTAAAGAAGACGATGACATGGAGAGAAGGAAAATGTAGGGAGGGGGGGAAAAACCACAAAAATGAAGAAAAACCAAAAGAAGAATTTCGGACTCACACAGACCCCTGTGAGATCAGACACTGAGAAAACAGATTCTGGAACACAAACAATGAAGCAAACCCAGAATGACGGGTCACATGTAACAAACCCAGAAATCAAGATATTAATAGAGAGAAATTTAAAAACTGAGGAAAGGCAAGAGGACAATAGGAAGGAGTTGATGAGAGAAATAACAGCAGTAAAGAATACTGTGATGGAAATAAATAACAAACTAATAAGCATGGAAAGCAGAATTAGCCAAGCAGAAGAAAGAATCTCAGACCTCAAAGACCAAGTCACAGAACTAACCCAAGCTGTCAAAAGCATAGAAAGGAAGCTCAAAAAGACAGAACAAAACCTGCAAGAAATGAATGACCACTTCAAGAGACCAAACCTAAGAGTAATTGGGCTTTCTTAGGCAGAGAGAGAAACAGAAGCCACACTGGAACAAGCATTTCATAAAATCTTTCAAGAAACCTTCCCTCATCTCATCAAGCATGAAAAAATTCAAACACAAGAGATTCAGAGAACAACTGCAAGACAACAAATGAGAAGACCAACTCCCAGACACATAATAATTCACCTAAACAAAGTAGCTATAAAAGAAAAAAACCTAAAGGCAGCAAGAGAAAAAGGCCAGACTACCTACCAGGAAAGACCAATTAGAATAACAGCAGATGGCCGGGCTCGGTGGCTCAGCCTGTAATCGCGTGTCTCTGGGAGGCTGAGGTGAGTGGATTGCCTGATCCCATGAGTTCAAGACCCACCTGGGCAGTGAGACCTCATCTACAATAAAAATCAAAAAATCAGCCGGCGTGGTAGCACATGCCTGTAATTCTGGCTGCTCAGAAGGCTAAGGCGGAAAGATCGCTGGAGCCCAGCAGACGAGGCTGTGGTGGCCAGGAGCAGCCACTGGACTCCAGTCTGGGTGACCGAGTAAGACTCCAACTCAAAAAAAAAAAAAGAATAGCAGTAGATTTATCCATAGAAACCCTTCAGGTTAGGAGAGCCTGGAGCCCTATCTTCAAAGTTCTATAAGATAAACAATTTCAACCAAGAATAACCTACCCAGCCAAAGTACACTTCATTACTGAGTGAGAATTGAAACCTTATCCAGATATCCAAACCCTAAGAACCTACACTGGCACCAGACCACCTCTACAAGAAACACTTAAGAAAGTACTGAACACAGAAGAAAAAGAAAAAAGAACAACAGCATTCTTCACAAGAATACAGGCAAAAGATTAAAAACACACATGAGCCAACTCCAAAACCCAAAGAAAGACAACAAACAAACAGGAACAACTCTGTAAGAACCTTATGACAGGGATCAACTCTTGCATTTCAATTATGAGTCTAAATGTGAATGGACTAAATGCACCACTGAAAAGACATAGAATGGCAAAATGGATAAAATATCATCAGGCAACAATCTATTGCCTTCAAGAGACTCACCTCACTAGAAAGGACACTCACAGACTCAAAGTAAGAGGATGGGGAACACACTTTCATGTGAATGGAATACAAAAGAAAGGAGGGGAAGCTATTAAAAATCAGAAAAGATACAGAAGGCCACTATGTAATGATAAAAGGCTCAATCCATCAACAAGAAATATCTATCCTAAACATATATGTACCCAACATAGGTGCACCAACTTTCAAAAAGCAACTTCTAGGAAAACTAAAGAAAGATACTGACTTTAACACTGTCATAACTGGGGACTATAATACCCCACTCCCAACCCTAGACAGAGCATCAGGACAAAAAATGAGCAAGGAGATCTGGAACCTCAATGCAACTTTGCACCAAATGCACTTAATTGTTACCTATAGAACACTCCATCCAAAGACCACAAAATAAACATTCTACTCATCACCACATGGAACATATTCTAAAATTGACCACATAATTGGCCATAAATCAAGGATAAGAAAATTTAAGAAGACCGAAATTCTACCATGCACCTTCTCAGACCACAGTGGAATAAAAATAAACATTGACACCAGCAAAGTCGCCCCAAAACCCACAAAGAAATGGACATGGACACTAAACGGCATGATGCTAAACAACTCCTGGGTCAATGATGAAATCGAAACAGAGATCATAAGATACCTGGAAACAAATGAAAATGAAGAAACATCTTACCAAATACTCTCAGATGCCTTGAGGGCTGCAATAAGAGGGGAATTTATATCCCTACCAACACACATGAAGAAAATGGAAGGAACACAAATTAACAAACAAACAAGCCACCTAAAGAAGTTGGAAAAGCAAGACCATAAAAACCCTAATTTCAGCAGAAGAATCCAGATTATGAAAATAAAAGCCCAAGCTGGGCTTGGTGGCTCAGCCTGTAATCACATGCCTTCGGGAGGCTGAGGTGCATGGATTGCCTGAGCCTGCGGGTTGGAGACCCTCCTGGGCAGCAAGACCTCATCTCTACAATGAATTAAAAAAAAATGTCCAGGTGTGGTAGCGCATGCCTGTAATTCCGACTACTTGGAAGGCTGAGGCGGAAGGATCGCCGGAGCCCAGCAGGTCAAGACTGTGGTGGCCAGGAGCAGCCACTGCACTCCAGTCTGGGTGACCAAGTGAGATTCCAAGTCAAAAATAAATAAATAAATGAAATAAAATTTAAAAAGCCCAAATCCAGGACATAGAAGACAAAAAGTTAATACAAAAAATCTATGAAACAAAAAGCTGGTTCTTCAAAAGGATGAACAAGATCGATGGCCCCCTAGCTAGACTGACCAAGAAAAAACGAGAAAAAAACCAAATAAGCAAAATCAGAAACACAAAAGATGAAGTCACATCTGACCTTAAGACTCACATAAGATCATTAGAGACTACTACATACACTTCTATGGAAACAAACTTGAAAGCCTTAAGGAAATGGAGGACTTTCTGACATCATACAACCTGCCTGGGTTAGAACAAGAAGAAATTGAGACCCTAAATATACCAATAACAATCAAGCAAATCAACTATGTAATAAGAAAACTTCCTACAAAAAAAAAGCCCTGGTCCAGATGGCTTTCCAGCAGAATTCTACAAGACATTTAAGGAGTAGCTGATACCAATCCTACTGAAGGTGTTTCAGGCAATTGAAAAAGATGGTACTCTCCCATAATCATTTTAGGAATCCAACATCACATTGATACCCAAGCCAGGTAAAGATCCAACAAAGAAAGAGAACTACAGGCCCATATGTTTGATGAACATACATGCTAAAATTCTCAACAAGATCCTAGCAAACCGAATTCAGCAATACATCTCAAAAATCATCCATCGTGACCAAGTAGGCTTCATTCCTGGGATGCAATGTTGGTTCAACATTCGGAAAACCGTAAGTGTAATTAAATACATCAACAGATGTCAAAATGAAAACCACCTGATTATGTCATTAGATGCAGAAAAATCTTTTGATAAAATCCAGCACCCCTTCTTAATAAAAACCCCTGAACATCTAGGCATATGAGGAACATATGAGGAACATACCTCAAAATAGTAAAAGCCATCTATGAGAAACCCACAGCCAGCATACTCCTAAATGGACAAAAATTGGAACCATTTCCCCTGAAAACTGGAACAAGACAAGGATGCCCATTCTCACCCCTCCTGTTCAACATAGTATTGGAAGTCCTGGCTCGAGCAATCAGAGAAGAGGAGACAATCAGTGGTATCCAAATAGGAAAAGAGGAAGTCAAGTTATCTCTCTTTGCAGATGATATGATTGTGTACCTTGAAAAAACCCAAGAGAATCTGGCAAAAGCCTCCTTGCACTGATAAAGGCCTTTGGCAAAGTCTCAGGATACAAAATAAGTGTACAAAAGACAATCACATTTCTCTACAACAATAATAAACAAATAGAAACCCAAATAAAACACACAATTCCATTCACAATAGCCACAAAAAAATGAAATACCTTGGCATCTTCCTAACCAGAGATGTGAAAGACCTTTACAATGAACATTAGAAAACATTGCTCAAAGAAATCAAAGTTGACACAAACAAGTGGAAAAATTATTGCATGCTCATGGATTGAACGAATCAATCTTGTGAAGATTTCCATCTTACCTAAGCCAATCTACAAATTCAATGCAATACCCATCAAATTACCAGCAACATTCTTCTCAGACCTAGAAAAAACAACACAGGAATTCATATGGAAACACAAACATCCAAGAATAGCCAGCACAATCCTCAGGAAAAAAAAAAAAAAAAAAGCAGATGGTATCACTTTACCAGCCTTTAAACTTCACTATAAAGTTACAATCATCAAAACAGCTAGGTATTGGTATAGGAACAGGCATATAGATCAATGGTATAGAATTGAGATTCCAGACACAAAACCTCAATTTCTCAACCAACTCATCTTTGACAAAGCCTCCACCACCTACCACTGCTTAGAGGAGAACCTGTTCAGTAAATGGTGTTGGGAAAGTGGGCTGACCACATGCAGAAGATTGAAACAGGACCCCTATCTATCCCCATGCACAAAGTTTAACTCCAAATGTGTCACAGACCTAAATGTAAAACCTCAAACCATAAGAACCTTAGAAAATGAAGGATATACCCTCATAGAAATCAGATCTGACATCCAATTCCTGAACAAAATCCAAAACCCATAGGTCATAAGAGAGAAGATAGACAAGTGGGAACTTATTAAACTGACAAACTTCTGCAAAGCCAAAGAAACCATCAAGAGAGCAGGGAGACAGCCTACAGACTGGGGAAATGTATTTGCCAACACCCGGTCTGACAAAGGCTTAACATCCTGGATCTACAAGGAACTCAAACGTGCCGAAAAGAAAAAAAACAAACAACCCCATTATAAAATGGGCAAAAGATATGAATAGACACTTCACAAAAGAACACATCCGAGCAGCTTACAGACACATGAAGAAATGTTCAACCTCACTAATCATCAGGGAGATACAAATCAAAACCACACTGAGATGCCACCTAACTCCAGTCAAAATGGCAATTACCAACAACTCAAAAAGTAACAGTTGCTGGAGAGGGTGTGGCAAAAAGGAAACACTTCTACACTGTTGGTGGGAGTGTAAAGTAGTGCAACCTCTGTGGAAAGCAGTGTGGCCATTTCTAAAAGCTCTAAATATCAACCTCCCAAATGACCCCTCAATCCCCCTACTGGGAATATATCCTGAAGAGCTCAAATCATTCTATAAAAAAGACACCTGCACATGTATGTTTTTCTCAGCATTGTTCACAATAGCAAGAACCTGGAAACAACCATGCTGCCCATCAAAAGAGGACTGGAGTAAAAAAATGTGGTACGTATACACGATCGAATACTATGCAGCAATAAAAAAGATCAAAATCCTGAATTTCACAGCAACCTGGATCAACTAGAGTCTATAATACTGAGTGACCTCTCACAGAAACAAAGATCCGAGTATCACATGTTCTCACTCACACAACGGACCTTGAACCTTCAATGTAATAGTATAAGAAAATGTGTGACGGTACTGGGAAACTATGCGGGGAGAGGAAGATGGGATTAACAATAGTAAATATCTGTTTTGGGACGGGGAATTACCTCTTATCAACAGGGTGCCTGAATGAAACACAATTGTATACCTAACCCTTAAGTGTAACCCACCAAACCATAATAAAAAATATTGATTATGAAAAAAATTATTATGCACTCTGGTTTCTGAATAAGAATTAGGTACACTGAATCTCAAGGTTCAGTTTTCTAAGAATGATATAGATCTGAAATCTCAACAAGTTTCAATTTACGCAGAATAAAACATTCAGAATTTATATGAGAAACACTGTAGTTGTCAATTTTGAAGGCGGAATTATAACATGTATTCCAATGTATTCAAAGGAGTAGGAGTTATCATTGGAGTATTATAAAATTCTTAAAAAATCAATCCCTGCATAATGAACATTTCTAGACCCAACACTGAATTGTAGCCATTTTTGAAGAAAAAATAAATAAAATATAGAATAAACAAATAAAGTCAGTTGCATGTTTGACAGATTGCATTTATTTATTTATGTATTTATTTTAATTTTTTAAAAAATCTGTGGTAAAATTCACAGATATAAAAACATTGATTATGCAGGGTCCCTGGTTGATGAGGTATGCCCCTCCCTTCTTTAGCAGTATCCATCCACTGCCAATCTTACCCCTCCCCCTAAACAGTTTTCCACGACTACCAATCACTTACAGCACTATAAGTGATCAAGTTCAGCTCATGAGTGAGAACATATGGAACTCTCTTCTTTGTTTATGTGATAAATCACTGAAAATGTCCTACCTCATATCCATCTAACGTTCTGCAAAATCCTTCTATCTGTCCTTTTTTTATGGCTACATCATATTCCACTGTGTATATACCACATTTATATTATCGTTTCCAGCTTTGATGGGCAACATGGTTGGTACCAAGTTTTTTTGCAATTGTGATTAGAGCTGCAAAAAAACATACTAGCGCTGGTATCTTTTTGCTAAAATAATTTGAATTCCTCCAGGTATATACTCGACGGGGAATTATTGAGTCAAATGGTAGGTCAATGTCTTGTCCCTTTATAAACCACCAAACTGTTTTCCAAAGATGTAGCTCTACTTTTCACTCCACATGCAGTGTATACTCATTTAATTCTTCCCAAATCCTTTCCTGCATCAGTTATTGCTTGTTTTGTTAGTGAGTTAAAATGTATGGTGATAGATAGGGGTCCTGTTTCAATCTTGTGCCGGTTGTCATCTTTTCCCAGCACCATTTACTGTATATGTTCTCCATTACCCAGTGGGTCTTGGACTTTTTTTTCAAAGCTGAGTGGGTTGAGAATTTGAGGATTTCATTCTCTGTCCAGATCCATTGGCCTATGGACCTATTCTTGTACCAATAACAGGCTGTGTTGATTACTGTATACATATAGTAAAGTTTAAAGTCTGGAAATGTGATAGCTCCTGCTTTATTTCTTTTGATAAAATTCTCTTGACTATTCATGATTGTTTATTGTTTCATATGAATTCTTTATTGTAATTTCCAGGTCTGAGAAGAATGATGTTAACATAATGGTTATTTCATTGAATCTGTAGATTCACTTAAAGACTAATTTTTACATTAAAGAGGTAAGTAAAGTCAGGGCAACAAGCATGTCAATTTGTCATTTATGTCATCACCCTCAGAACTTTGACATCATAATGGAAAGGCCCTTGAATACTGAGCAACTCTTAGGCTTCAACCAGTTGTGTACAGTGATCTGCCAAATGAGGTAGACATGGTGGATCTCATTCCCAAGAAATGAAGAGAACCATGTGATCACACCTATCCAAAAATATCTCCAGGGATAAGTGACCATTCAAGAATCCTTTAAATGAGGTAATCTTTTTTTTTTTTTAAAGCAGTCTTTATTTGGAGGATCAAGAAACTCCCAAACTGGGAGGAGACCTGAGGGGGTGGGCCAAGAGGTAGTATTTTATTATTATGGTCACGGTGTCCTGTTGGAGCTTGGTTATAGCACAACAAAAATTTTTTGGCACTTTGTTTAGTTTACAAAATTTGGATGTTTTCAGTATTGCATAACAGCCTTTGAGCAGTTTTTCGTACAGGATTTGAACATTGCTTTTGCTAAGATTATAACCAATTTTACAGAATTTTCAATTATCTAAATTTTTATACTAATGCAGATCCGAAATACTTACGGCTTTGTAAATCTCCATGTTATTTTGGTTTATATATTGGTCCCCAAATTCTCTTTTTTCTGTGTGCCTCATTTTAAATGCTTGGTGATTAAAGTAGATTAATTGCATACTTTGTTGCACAGTACAGCAGTATGTCTTAGGTAGAGAAAATACTAGGGGGATTGTATGGAAATACTCTTAAAAATATAAATTGGATTAAAATATAAAGGGAATGTGATTTTATATTTCTTTCAAATATATAAGGTAAACTTTTCTCTAAGGATTGCACATCAGTAACATTTAATCAAAATTACAAGTAGATGCTGGGCTCAGTGTCTCAGCTTGTAATCCCACGCTGTTGGGTGGCTGAGGTGAGTGGATTGCCTGAGTCCACTTGTTGAAGACCTGCCTGGGCAGGGGACACCTCATCTCTACAATAAATCAAAAAAACAGCTAGGTGTGGCAGCGCATGCCTGTTATTCTGGCTACTAGGAAGGCTGAGGCAGAAGGATCACTGGAGCCCAGCAGTTAGAGGCAGCGGTGGCCAGGAGCAACCATTGCACTCCCTCTGGGCGAAAGAGTGAGAGTCCAACTCAAAAAAAATTTACAAGCAGAAATATAGAGTGCACCAAGAAAATTTACACAAATTTTAAGAATGGAAAAAGCTGTATTAAATTATGATACTGTTAAAATTTTTAAGATTTATTATGCATTCTGAATAGGACTTAGGTACAAAGAATCTCAAAGTTCAGTTTTCTACAAATGATATAGAACTGGAATCTCAACAAGATTGAATTAGGCAGAATAAAACATTCAGAATTTATGTGAGAAACACTGTAGTTGTCAATTTGGAAGGCAGAATTGTACATGTATTCCATCGTATTAAAAAGAAAAGGCGTTATCGTTTGAAGATTATACAATTCTGAAAAAATCAATCCCAGCATAATGAACATTTCTAGGAACAATGCTGAATTGTAACCATCTTTAAAGTAAAAAAAATGATAATAAACAGAATAAACAAAATCAGTTACATGTTTTACAGCTTTCATTTATTTATTTATTTAATTATTTATTTTAATTTTTTTAAATATGTGGGGTACAATTCAGAGTTAGATATACAAACACTGATTATGCAGGGTCCTTGGTTGATGAGGTATATCCCTCCATTCCTTAGCAGTATCCCTTAACTTCTAATCTCACCTCTCTCCCTAAATATTTTACACTACTGTCAATCACTTTATTACAGCAGTCTAAGTGATCAAGTTCAGCTCATGAGAACATATGGAACTCCATTCTTTGTTTTTGTGATAAAGCAGTGAAAATGACCTACCTCATATCCATCAAACGTTCTGCAAAATCTTTAAATCTGTCCTTTTATGGATGCATAATATTCCACTGTGTATATACCACATTTATTTTATCCATTCCAGCTTTGATGGGCAACATGGTTGGCACCATGTTTTTTTGCAAATGTGATTAGAGATGGAAAAAACATACTGGTGTTTGTATCTTTTTGGTAAAATGATATGAGGTCCTCCAGGTTTTATTCTCGACGGGGGAATTACTGAGTAACATGGTAGGTCAAGATCTTGTTCCTTTACAAACCACCACACTGTTTTCCAAAGATGTTGCTCTACTTTTCAGTCCACATGCAATGTAGAAGCATATGTTTCTTCCAAAATCCTTACCTGCATCTGTTATTGTTTGTTTTATTAATGATGGCCTGTATTACAGGGGGTATGAGGTATTTCAAAGTGGTTTCATTTGCATTTCTTTGATGATGAGTGAAGTTTAGCAATTATCATGTGTCTGCTGGCTGGTCGTATCTCTTCTTATGAAAAGTGTCCAATTATGTATTTTTCAAACTTTTCTAAGGGAATGTTTGTCTGATATTTCTGAGTGTTTGAGTTTTGTAGATCCTAGATGTTATGCCTTTTTACAGATATATAGTTGGAGAATTGATTTTGGTATTCTGTTGGCTGTATCCCTGCTCTTCTGATAGTTTCTTTTGTTTTGCAGAAGTATATAAATTTGAAGAAATCCCACTGGTCTAACTTACTTCTTAAGGCATGGATATTTAGGGCTCTGAAGATGAACTACTTTCCTGTCCCAGTTTCACTAACGGTGTATCCTGCAATTTCTAAGATTATTAAAATTTGGTGTTTTACGTTTAGGTCTATGATCCATTTAGCGTTAATGTGTATGATGATAGATAGGGGTCCTGTTTCAATCTTGTGCATGTTGTCAGCCTTTTCCCAGCACCATTTATTGTATATGTTCTCCATTACCCAGCGGGTCTTGGAGGGTTGTTCAAAGATGAGTGAGTTGAGTATTTGAGGATTTCTTTCTCTGTCCTGATCCATTGTTATGTGGACCTATTCTTTTACCAATACCAGGCTGTGTTTATTACTGTAATCATATGGTAAATATTTAAGTCTGGAAATGTGATAGCTTCTGCTTTGCTTCTTTTGATAAAATACATTAGGCTATTTTTGATTCTTTATGGTATCATATGAAAGCTTTATTGTAATTTTCAGGTCTGAGCAGAATGATGTTAACTTAATGGTTATTTCATTGAATATGTAGATTGACTAAAAGGTTAATTTTTACATTAAAAGTGGTAAGTAAAGTCAGGGCAACAACCATGTCAAACTGACATTCATGAAATCAGCCTCAAAACATTGACATCATAATGGAAGGGACCTTGACTACTGAGCAATCCTTATGCTTCAACCACTTTTGTACAGTGCTCTGACAAATGCAGTAGACATGGTGAATTTCATTCCCAAAAATTGATGAGAACCATGTGATCACACCTATCCAAAAATGTCTCCAGGGATAAGTGACCATTCAAGGATCCTCTAAACGAGGTAGTCTTTTTTTTTTTTTAAACAGTCTATATTGAGAGGACTGAGGAACTCCCAAACTGGGAGGGGACCTGAGGGGGTTGGCCAAGAGGTAGTCTTTTTATTATTATGGTCACGGAGTCCTGTTGGAGCTTGGTTATAGCACAACCAAATTATATTTTAGCACTTTCTTTAGTTTAGAAACTTTTGTTTGTTTTTAATATTGTGTAACAGCTGTTGAGTATTTTTTCCTACAGGATTTGAACAATGCTTTTGCAAAGATCATAATCAATTTTCCAGAATTTTCAATTATCTAAATTTTATACTACTACAGAGCCCAAATATTTACTACTTAGTAAATCTCCTTGTTATTTTGGTTTATATATATTGGGCCCCAAATTCTCTTTTTTCTGTGTGCCTCATTTTAAGTGCTTGGTGATTAAAAGTATCAGATTAATCTGATACTTTCTTGCAGAGTACAGCATTATGTCTTAGGTAGAGAAAATACTAGGGGATTCAATGGAAATACTCTTTTAAAAATAGAAATTGTGTTATAATATAAACGTAATGTGATTTTATATTTCCTTCAAAAATATAAGGGAAACTTTTCTCTAAGGATTGCACATCTGTAACATTTAATCAAAATTAAGAAGAAGAAAATACAGAGTGCACCAAGAAAATGTACACAAATTTAAGAGTGGAAAAATCTGTATTAAATTACGATACTGCTTTAGTTTCTATAATTTTTAAGATTTAATATGCATTCTGCCTTCTGAATAGCACTTAGGTACACTGAATCTCAAGGTTCAGTGTTTTATGAGTGATAAAGACCTGGAATCTCAACAAATTTCAATTTAGGCAGAATAAAACATTCAGAATTTATGTGAGAAACACTGTAGTTGTCAATTTTGAAGGTAGAATTACACCATGTATTCCAACATATTCAAAGGAAAGGAAGTATAATGGGGTATTATACAATTCTTAAAAAATCAATCTCACTGGGCTCGGTTGCTCAGGCTGTAATCCCGTGCCTTTGGGAGGTTGAGGTGAGTGGATTGCCTGAGTCCGTGGGTTCGAGATCTGCCTGGACAGCGAGAGCTCATCTCTACAATATATTAAAATATTAGCTGGGGGCTTGGTAGTGCACACCTGTAATTCCGGCTACTTGGAATCCTGGCTCAGAAGGATCGCCGGAGCCCAGCAAGTCAAGGTTGTGGCACCCGGGAGCGGCCATTGCACTGCAGTCTTGGTGACACAGTGAGACTCCAACACACACACACACACACAAATCAATCTTAGCATAGTGAACATTTCTAGGCCCAACAATGAATTGTAACCATTTTTAAAGTGAAAGAAAAATAAAAAATAGAATAACAAATAAAGTCAGTTGCATGTTTTACAGCTTTCATTTACATAATAATTTAATTACTTATTTTAATTTTTTTAAAAATGTGGAGTACAATTCAGAGTTAGATATACAAACATTGATTATGCAGTATCCCTGGTAGTTGAGGTATGCCCCTCCCTTGTTTAACAGTATCCCTCCACTGCCAATCTCACCCGTCCCCCCTAAACAGATTTCCACTACTGCCAATCACTTTCTTATAGCACTATAAGTGATCAAGTTCAGCTCATGAGTGAGAACACATGGAGATTTGTTCTTTGTGTCTGTGATAAATCACTGAAAATGACCTACCTCATATCCATCAAACATTCTGCAAAATCCTTCTATCTGTCCTTCTTTATAGCTGCATAATATTCCACTGTGTATATGCCACATTTATTTTATTTTTTGCAGGTTTGACGGGCAACAAGGTTGGTGTCATGTTTTTTTGCAATTGTGATTAGAGTTGCAAAAAACATACTAATGCGGGTATCTTTTTGGTAACGTGATTTGAGTTCCTCTAGGTATATTCTCGACAGGGGAATTATTGAGTCACATGGTAGGTCAACATCTTGTCCCTTTAAAAACCACCAATCTGTTTTCCAAAAATGTTGCTCTACTTTTCAGTCCACATGCAGTGCAGAATCATTTAATTCTTCCCAAATCTTTACCAGCATTTATTGTTTGTTTTATTAATCATGGCCAGTCTTAAGGGGGTATGTGGTATTTCAAAGTGGTTTCATTTGCATTTCTTTGATAATGAGTGAGGCTGAGCAATTTTCATGTGTCTGCTGGCTGCCCGTATCTCTTGTTATGAAAGTGACCAATCACATATTTTGCACACTTTTCAAAGGAATGTTTGTCTGTTTTTTCTGAGTGTTTGAGTTTCTTGTAGATCCCAGTTGTTATGCCCTTTTACAGATATATAGGTCGAGTACCGTTTTTCCGATTCCGTTGACTGTATCCCTGCTCTTCTGATGGCGTCTTTTGTTTTTCAGAAGTATATTAATTTGATGAGATCACACAACTGTCGAACTTACTTCTTCAGGCATGGGTATTTAGGTCTCTGAAGATGAATTAGTTTCCGGTTCCAGTTTCCCTAATGGGTGTCTCCTGCGTTTTCTAAGATTACTATAATTTGTTGTTTTACATTTAGGTCTTTGATCCATTCAGAGTTAAGGTGAATGGTGATTGATAGGGATCCTGTTTCAATGTTGTGCATGTTGTCAGTCTTTTCCCAGCACCATTTACTGAATATGTTCTCCATTAGCCAGTGGGTCTTGGAGTTTTTTTCAAAGATGAGTGGGTTGAAAGTTTGAGGATTTCATTCTCTGTCCCAATCTATTGGCCTACGGTCCTATTCTTGTACCAACACCAGGGCTGTGTTGATTACTGTAAACATATAGTAAAGATTGAAGTCTGGAATTGCGATAGCTCCTGCTTTGTTTCTTTGGATCAGATTATTTGGCTATTCATGATAATTTATGGTTTCATATGAATTCTTAATTGCAATTTCCAGGTCTTAAAAGAATGATGTTACCTTCATTGTTATTTCATTAAATCTGTAGATTAACTAAAAGGCTAATTTTTTCATTTTTAAAAAAGGTAAGTAAAGTCAGGGAAACAAGCATGCTAAATTGTCATTCATTACATCAGCCTCAGAACTTTGACACCATAATGGGAGGGACCTACTAATGAGCAATCCTTCGACTTGAAGCATTTGTGTACAGTGCTCTCCCCAAAAGCGGTAGACAAGGTGGATTTCATTCACAAAAAGTGAAGAGAACCATGTGCTCACACCTGTCTAAAAATGTCTCCAGGTATAAGTGACCATTCAAGAATCCATTAAACAAGGTAGTCTTTTTTTTTTGTATTGACTTGGAGTCTCACCCTGTAACCCAGAGTGGAGTGCAGTGGCCGCTCCCGGCCACCACAGCCTCGAACTGCTGGGCTCTTGTGATCATTCCGCCTCAGCCTTCCAAGTAGCCGGAACTACAGTCGCGCGCTACCAAGCCCAGTTGATTTTTTGATTTACTGTAGAGATGAGGTCTTGCTGGCCAAACTGGTCTCGAACCCGCGGGCTCAGGCAATTCACTCACCTCAGCCTCCCACAGGCGTGGGATTACAGGCTGAGACACGCAGCCTGGCCGTTTTTTTTTTTTTAAAGCAGTCTTTATTGACACGACCAGGAAACACCCAAACTGGGAGGGGACCTGAGCGCGTTGGCCAAGAGGTAGTCTTTTATTATTATGGTCATGGAGTCCTGTTGGAGCTTGGTTATAGCACAACCAAATAATATTTTATCACTTTCTTTAGTTTACAAACTTTTGCATGTTTTTATTATTGTGTAGCAGCCGTTGAGCAGATTTTCCTACAGGATATGTACATTGCTTTTGCTAAGATCATAATCATTTTTCCAGAATTTTCAATTACCTAAATTTTTGTACTAATGCAGATCCCAAATACCTACTACTTTGTAAACCTCCATGTTATTTTGGTTTATATATATTGGGTCTCAAATTCTCTTTTTTTTTCTGTGTGCCTCATTTTAAATGCTTGGTGGTTAAAAATATCAGATAAATCGGATACTTTATGCAGAGTACAGCATTATGTCTTAGGTAGAGAAAATGCTAGGGGATTCAATGGAAATGCTCTTTTAAAAATATAAATTGGGATAAAATATAAAGGAAATGTGATTCTATACTTCCTTCAAATTTATAAGTGAATCTATTGTAAGGATTGCACATCTGTAACATTTAATCAAAATTAGCAAGCAGAAAAATCAGAATGCACCAAGAAAATGTACACAAATATTAAAAATGTAAAAAGCTGTATTAAATTATGATATTGTTTATATTCATAAATTTTTAAGATTTCTTATTCATTATGCCTTCTGAATAGCACTTAGGTACACTGAATATCAAGGTTCAGTTTTCTAAGAATGATATAGATCTGGAAGCTCAACAAGTTTCAATTTAGGCAGGGAAAAAATTCAGAATTTCTGTGAGAAACACTGTAGTTGTCAAATTTGGAAGGCAGTATTATACAATGTAATCCAACATATTATAAGGAAACGGAGTTATGGTTGGAGAATTATACAATTCTTAACAAATCAATCCCAGCATAATGAACATTTCTAGGCCGAACCCTGAATTGTAACAATTTTAAAAATAAAAAATAGAATAAACAAATAGTCAATTACCTGTTTTACAGCTTTCATTTATTTATTTATTTTAATTTTTAAAAAAATGTGGGGTACAATTCAGAGTTAGATACACAAACATTTATTATGCAGGGTCCCTGGTTGATGAGGTATGCCCCTCACTTCCTTAGCAGTATCCCTCCACTGCCAATCTCAGCCCTCCCACTAAAGATTTTTCCACTACTGCCAATCACTTTCTCATAGCACTATAAGTGATCAAGTTCAGCTCATGAGTGAGAACATATGGAACTCTATTGTTTCTGTGATAAATCACTGAAAATGACCTACTTCGTATCCAACAAATGTTCTGCACAGTCCTTCTATCTGTCCTATTTTATGGCTGTGTAATATTCCTCTGTGTATATACCACATTTGTTTTATCCATTCCAATTTTGATGGGCAACATGGTTGGTACCATGTTTTTTGTGATTTTGATTAGAGCTTCACAAAACATACTGGGGCAGGTATCTATTTGGTAAAATGATTTGAGTACCTCCAGGTATATTCTCTACAGGGGAATTACTGAGTCACATGGTAGGTCAATATCTTGTCCCTTTACAAACCAGCAAACAGTTTTCCAAAAATTATGCTCTAATTTTTAGTCCAGATGCAGTGTAGAAGCATTTATTTCTTTCCCAAATCTTGACCTGCATCTGCTATTTTTTGTTGTATTAATGATTTCCAGTCTTACTTGTGATATGTGGTATTTCAAAATGATTTCATTTTCAGTTCTTTGATGATCAGTGAATCTGAGCAATTTTCATGTGTACGCTGGCTGCCATATCTGTTCTTATGAAAAATATCCAATCACGTATTTTTTACACTTTTCAAAGGGAATGTTTGTCTGATTTTTCTGTGTGTTTGAGTTTCTTGTAGATCCTTGTATTGCTTTTTTTCAGATATATAGGTGGAGAATGGTTTTTCCCATTCTGATGGCTGTTTTCTCTGCTCTTTGATGGTTTCTTTTGTTTTGCAAAAGTATATTAATGTGATGAGATCCCACTTGTCTAACTTACTTCTTAAGGCATGGGTATTTATGGCTCTGAAGAGGCATTAGTTTCCGGTTCCAGTTTCCCTAATGTTGTCTCCTGCGTTTTCTAAAAATTTTTATAATTTGATGTTTTATGTTTAGGTCTTTTATCCATTTAGAATTAATGTGTATGGTGATTGATAAGGGTCCTGTTTCAATCTTGTGTATGTTGTCAGCCTTTTCTTAGCACCATTTACTGAATATGTTCTCCAGTATCCACTGGGTCTTGGAGTATTTTTCAAAGATAAGTTGGTTGAGAATTTGAGGATTTCATTCTCTGTCCTAATCCATTGGCCTATGGACCTATTCTTGTACCAATACCAGGATGTGTTGATTTCTGTAAAAATATAGTAAAATTTGTAGTCTGGAACTGCTATAGCTCCTGCTTTGTCTCTTTTGATAAAATTCTTTGGCTATTCATGATTGTTTATGGTTTCATATGAATACTTTATTTTTATCTCCAGGTCTGACAAAAATGATGTTAACTTCATGGTTATTTCATTGAATTTTGTAGACTGAATAAAAAGGGTAAAAAGTTACAGTAAAACTGGTAAGTAAAGTCAGGGGAAAAAAGCATGTCAAATTTTCATTCATGACATCAGCCTCAAAATTTGACATAATGGTAGGGACCATGACTTCTGAGCAATCCTTAAGATTTAAGCACTTGTGTACAGTCCTCTTCCCAAAGCGGGACACATGGTGATTTCATTCCCAAGAAGTGAAGAAAACCATGTTTTCACATCTGTCCAAAAATTTTTTTTTAGGGATAAGTGAAAAATTCAAGAATCCTCTAAAAAAAGGCAGTCTTTTTTTTTTTTAAAGCAGTGTTTATTGGGGACAGAGAAACACCCAAATTTGGGGGGGCATGAGGGCATTGCCCATGAGGTAGTCTTTTTTTATTATGATCATGGAGTCCTGTTGAAGCTTGGTTATAGCACAACCAAATAATATTTTAGCGCTTTATCTAGTTTTGAAACATTTGGATACATTTATTAAATTTTGTAACAGCCTTTGATTAGTTTTTCCTACGGATATCAACATTTTTTTTGCTAAGATCATAATCAATTGTCAAGAATTTTTAATTATCTAAATTTTTTAAAAAATGCAGATCCAGAATTTTTACTACTTTGTAAATCTCCATGTTATTTTGGTTTTTTATATATTGGACCCCAAACTCTCTTTTTTCTGTGTGCCTCATTTTAAATGCTTGGGGATTAAAAGTATCAAATTACGTGGATACCATGTTGCAGAGTACCCCCTTATGACTTAGGTAGAGAAAATACTATAGGTTTCAATGGAAATATTCTTTTAAAAATATAAATTGAGTTAAAAAATAAAGAGGATGTGATTTTATATTTCCTTCAAATATACAAGGGAAACTTTTCTCTAAAGATTACACATCTTTAACAGTTAATCAAAATTAACAAGCAGAAAATACAGAGTGCACCAAGAAAATGTACACAAATTTTAAAGTGGAAAAAGCGGCATTAAATTATGATACTCTTTTATTTTTTAAAATTTTTAAAAATTTCCTATGCATTCTGCCTTCTGAATAGCATTTAGGTACGCTGAATCTCAAGGTTCAGTTTTCTAAGAATAATATAGATTGGAATCTCAACTAGTTTCAATTTAGGCAGAATAAAACATTCTGAATTTATGTGAGAAACACTGTAGTTGTTATTTTGAAGGCAGAATTATACCATGTATACCAACGTATTAAAGAGAAAATAAGTTATCATTGGAGCATTATACAATACTTAAAAAATCAAGCCTGCATAATGAACATTTCTGGACCCAACCCTGAATTGTAACCATTTTTAAAGTATTAAAAAATAAAAAATAGAATAAACGAATAAAGTCAGTTGCATGTTTTAAATCTTTATTTATTATTTATTTATTTATTTATTTTTGAGTTGGAGTCTCACTTTGTCACCCAGACTGGAGTGCAGTGGCTGCTCCTGGCCACCGCAGCCTCGCCTTGCTGGGCTCCGGCGATCCTTCCACCTCAGCCTTCCAAGTAGCCGAAATTACAGGCATGCACTACCACGTCTGGCTGATTTTTTCTTTTTGATTTATTGTAGAGATGAGGTCTTGCTCCCCAGACGGGTCTCGAACCCACGGCTCAGGCAATCCACTCATCTCAGCCTCCCAAAGGCGTGGGATTACAGGCTGAGCCACTGAACCCAGCTGTATTTTTTTTAAATTTTTTAAAAAAAATGGTGGGTACAATTCAGAGCTGGATATACAAATATTGATAATGCAGGGTCCCTGGTGTATGAGTTATGACCCGCCTTCCTTAGCGGTATCTCTCCAATGCCAATTTCTCTCTCCCCCTAAACAGTTTTCCACATTGCCAATCACTTTCTTACAGCACCATAAGTGATCAATTTCAGCTCAAGTCTGAGAATATATGGAACTCTGTTCTTTGTTTCTGTGATAAATCACTGACAATGACCTACATGTTCTGCAAAATCCTTCTATCTGTCCATTTTTATGGCTGTATAATATTCCACTGTGTATATACCAAATTTATTTTATCCATTCCAGCTTTGACCGCAACATGGTTGGTACCATGTTTTTTTGAATTGTGATTAGAGCTGCAAGAAACCCTGCTTGTGCAGGTATCTTTTCGGTAAAATGATTTGAGATCCTCCAGGTATATTCTCTACAGGGGAATTACTGAGTCACATGGTAGGTCAATATCTTGTCCCTTTTGAAACCACCACACTCTTTTCCAAAGGTGTTGCTCTACTTTTCAGTCTACATGCAGTGTAGAAGCACTTATATTTTCCCAAATCCTTGCCACACTCTGTTATTGTTTGTTTTATAAATGATGGCCTCTCTTACGGGGTATGTGAAATTTCAAAATGGTCTAATTTGCATTTATTTGACGATGAGGGAGGCAGAGCAATTTTCTTGTGACTTCTGGCTGCCCATATCTCTTTTTTCGAAAGTGTCCAATCACGTTTTTTGCACACTTTTCAACGGGAATGTTTGTCTGATTATTCTGAGTGTTTGAGTTTCTTGTAGATCCTAGATCTTTTGCTTTTTTACAGATATATAGTTGGAGAATCCTTTTTCCCCTTCCGTTGTCTGTATCCCTGCTCTTCTGATGGTTTCTTATGTTTTGCAGTAGTATATTTATTTGTTGAGATCCCACATGTCTACCGTGCTTTTTATGGCATGGATATTTAGGGTTTTGAAGAGGAAGTAGTTTCCAGTTCCATTTTCCCTAATAGTGTCTCCTGCGTTTTCTAAGATTATTATAATTTGGTGTTTTACATTTAGGTCTTTGATCCATTTAGAGTTAATTTGTATGGTGATAGTTAGGGATCCTGTTTCAACATTGTGCATGTGTTCAGGCTTTTCCCAGTGCCTATACAGAATATGTTCTCCATTACCCAGTGGATGCTGGAGGTTTTTTCCAAGATGAGTTGTTGAGAATTTGAGGATTTCATTCTCTTTCCTGATCCATTGGCCTATGAACCTATTTTTGTACCAATACCAGGCTGTGTTGAGTACTGTAAACATATAGTAAAGTTTGAAGTCTGGAACAGTGATAGCTCCTGTTTGTTCGTATTGATAAGATTCTTTTGGCTATTCTTGACTGTTTATTGTTTCATATGAATTCTTTTTTTTTTTTTTGAGTTGGAGTCTCATTCTGTCCCCCAGTCTGGAGTACAGTAGCCACTCATGGCCACCGCACCTTCGACCTGCTGGGTTCCAGTGATCCTTCCGCCTCAGCCTTCCTTTAGCCTGATTCACAGGCATGTGCTACCACACCCGACTGATTTTTTTATTTATTGTACAAATGAGGTCTTACTGCCCTGACAGGTCTCCAAACGGCGGGCTCAGGCAATCCACTCACCTCTGCCTCCCAAAGGCACAGGATTACATGCTGAGACACCAAACCCAGCTCATATGAATCCTTAATTCTAATTTCTAGGTCTGAAAAAAATGATGTTCACTTAATGGTTATTTAATTGAATCTGTAGATTGCCTAAAGGCTAATTTTTACATTAAAGATGTAAAGAAAGTCAGGGAAACAAACATGTCAAATTGTCATTATGACATCAGCCTCAGAGCTTTGCCATCATACTGGGAGGGACCTTGACTACTGAGCAATCCTAGGCTTCATGGGCTTGTGTTCAGGGCTCTCCAAATGGTAGACATGGGGGATTTTATTTCCAAGGAGTGAAGAAAACCATGATTTTAACCTATCCAAATTCCCCGGGATAAGTGACCATTCAAGAAACCATTAAGAGGTAGTCTTTTTTTTTTTTTGTAAAGCAGTATTTATTGAGAGGAAGAGAAACTCCCACACTGGGATGGGACCTGAGGGGTTGCCGCAGGTAGTCTTTTATTATTATGGTCTCCCAATCCTGTTGGGGCTTGGTTATGGGACAACAATATTTTTTTAGCACTTTCTTTAGTTTAGAAACTTTTGGATCTTTTTAGAGTATGTAACATTTTTAGCCATTTCTCTAAAAGGATTTTAAATCCCTTTAGCTAAGATCATCTCAATTTTCCAGAATTTTAATTATCTAAATATTTTACTAATGAAGGCCCAAAACTTACTAATTTTAAATCTCCTGTTATTTTGGTTATGAATTGGGCCCCAAAATTTTCTTTTTCTGTGTCTGATTTTAAATGCTTGGTGATTAAAAGTATCAGTAAAACAGAACTTTGTTCGAGTACAGCATTTGTCTAGGTAGAGAAAATCTAGGGAATCAAAGGAATACTTTTGAAATATAAATTGGGTTAAAATATAAAGGAATGTGATTTTATGCTTCTTCAAATATATAAGGATTAACTTTTCCGGTAAGGATTGCTCACTGTAACATTTAATCAAAATAAACAAGCAGAAAATGTAGAATGCACCAAGAAAATGTACACAAATTTTAACATGGAAAAAGCTGTATTAAATTACGATACTGTTTTATTTTCTAAAATTTTTAAGATTTATTACACATTCTGCCTTCTGAATAGCACTTAGGTACAGTGAGTCTCAATGTTCAGTTATCTAAGAATGACATGTGGAATCTCAACAAGTTTCAATTTAGGCAGAATAAAACATTCAGAATTTATGTGAGAAAGCCTGTAGTTCTCAGTTTTGAAGGCAGAATTATACCATGTATTCTAACGTATTCAAGGAAAAGGAGTTATCATGGAGTATTATACACTTCTTAAAAATTCAATCCCTGCATAATGAACATTTCTTTGCTCAACCCTGAATTGTAAATATTTTTAAAGTAAAAAAATAAAAAATAGAATAAGCAAATGAAGTCAGTCCCATGTTTTACAGCTTTCACTATTTATTTATTTTTATTTTAATTTTTAAACAAAATGTGGGGTGCAATTCCGAGTTAGGTACACAAACATTAATTATACAGGGTCCCTGTTTGACGAGGTATGCCTCTTCTTTAAAATTATCCCTCCACTGCCATTCTCACTCCTCCCTTGCTGGAGACCTGCTCCAGCCAGGTTCAGGGTACCCCAAAGGTGGAGAGGGCATCAGTGATTGGGGGAAGAAGAGAGAAAGAAGAGACTGGACTCCAGTCTAGTACAGAGGGGATGTGTGTTACTGGGAATTACAACGGGTCTTTTATACACAAAGTCAGATGTGGGAGGGGCGTCCCCCACCCACCAGAAAACTTAATCCATGAAAACTTAATCAATGATTGCCTCTAAATCCTTTTCATATGATAATCTTAAAATCCCATAACTAATTTGTGACTGACATATTCTATAAACCTTTTTCATCCTAAGCTGATTGATTTATGGCAAGTTAAACAATTCTATAGAAGCTTAAGTGTTTACTTTACAAATGAAAGTGGCCCATCCCAGAATGTTTGAATGTGGCCCAGTCCAAAGTTCACAGTGGGCTTCCTGCAAGTAACCCAGCCCATTCTTTCAACAAAATGGCTGTCTCCAAAACCATATTCTACAATTTACACCTTCAATAAATCCTAAGATCGTGACCCACAAGCCTGGGACCAATACTAAGGCTCTTAGATTGACACGAGTTTGAATTCGGGGGCCAGCCCCCAAAAGAGATTTAGAGGGTCCCTGGAAGGTGGGGTAGCATCGGCAAATATTCTGGAGAAATAAGGAGAAAGAAAGAGACTGGACTCTGTCTAGTGCAGAAGCTGATTCTGTAGTAGGATTAGATATTGAAAGAAAGATGGAGGGATAGATATAAAGAGAAAGAAAGTGGAAAGCTGTTCAGTGAAATGAGCAGAAGCCTTTTATTGGGACCAGCCATGAGTCTTTTATCCCAAACTTTCACATGTTAAATCACAAGACTTTCATGTGAGCACAAGACCAGGTGGGTGAGGCACATCCCCCACCCACCAGGTGTTTCCTTAGGCATGAGGAAGGACAATCCCAATCAAATCACAAGATTTTTATGTGAACACAAAGCCAGGTAAGTGGGGGGCGCCCCAAACCCCCAGGTGTTTTCCCAAGCATGAGGAAGGACAATCCCCAAGTTATCTCACTGTTCCTCATGCTTGGTTTATATTCTCAAAAGCAATATAACTGACTAAAATTCTAATACCTTTCTTATCTGTGCTAATTTTACCTGTACTATAAACAACTCTTAACTATGGCTTAAACCAGTTCCTAAAGAATGTGGCCCAGTCCAAAGATCACCTGGGCCATTTCCAGGAACAATTGATTATGATCTCTTAACAAAATGGCTATTCTAAAATCCTATGTATCTATCTTAATTTCTATAAAAGTTTCTAATTCCTAATCCTGATATATAAGGCTGATCATCAGCAATAAATCTTCTAAAATAAACCCCAAAAACAAACGTAATTGTACTAAAGCCAAAACTGCAATTCGTAAAAAGTGAGAACAAAGAAATTTCTAAAGTTAGCTGTATTCTTATAAAACCTTAAAGTATCATGTTTGATCATGCTTGGACTAAAATAATTCCCTGACATAGCATGCCTATTCTAAAATACTTTATATGAATAAAATAAATTCAGTTTCTATTATAAGTACAAAAAACTTACACTAATTGTAACTAAAGAACCGTATTAATAGAATGCAGCCCCCCCAAAATGGATGCTGGGCCCTTAGGAAAGTGGCCCAGCCAAAGTTTATGCTGGTCCACTTCTTGTAACCCTAGATAACCATCTAAAGCTGGAAACAGCCCTCTAAATGTATGTACTAATTCTACAAATATATTTTAAAATCTTATAAAGAAGCTTGTATCATGTATAAGGCTCCAAAATGTGATCTGAGTTTGAACTGTGTTAAATTTAAAGTCGAAACACAGTCTGTGAGAATCGGGAACAATGGAAACCCTAGAGTCAGTCGTGCCTGTCATATTCTCAGGACTTCATGCTTAGATCATCAAAATCCCTGCCAGTGAGTAATGCTAAACAACAAAGAAAGGAGGAGGGAATGGGACTTCAGCTCCTGAAACAGCCTGGTGGTCTCAAGGTCCGTAGCCACCTGGATCCCTAACACTCAGGCCGGCCTCAACGGCCAGCTCCCAAAAATGTGAGAAACCCTGTAGTTCTCAGTTTTGAAGGCAGAATTATACCATCTATTCTAACGTATTCAAGGCAAAGGAGTTATCATTGGAGTATTACGCACTTCATAAAAATTCAATCCCTGCATAATGAACATTTCTTTGCTCAACCCTGAACTGTAAACATTTTTAAAGTAAAAAAATAAAAAATAGAATAAACAAATAAAGTCAGTCGCATGTTTTACAGCTTTCATTTATTTATTTATTTTCATTTAAATTTTTAAACAAAATGTGGGGTGCAATTCAGAGTTAGGTACACAAACATTAATTATGCAGGGTCCCTGTTTGATGAGGTATGCCTCTTTCTTAAAATTATCCCTCCACTGCCATTCTCACTCCTCCCTTGCCAGAGACCTGCTCCAGTCAGGTTTCAGGGTACCCCAAAGGTGGAGAGGGCATCAGCGAGTGGAGGGAAGAAGAGAGAAAGAAAGAGACTGGACTGCAGTCTAGTACAGAAGGGATGTGTGTTACTGGGAATTACAACAGGTCTTTTATACACAAAGTCAGATGTGGGAGGGGTGTCCCCCACCCACCATAAACCTTAATACATGAAAACTTAATCAATGATCGCATCTAAACCCTTTTCATATGATAATCTTAAAATCCCATAACTAATTTGTGACTGACATATTCTATAAACCTTTTTCATTCTAAGCTGATTGATTCATGGCAAGTTAAACAATTCTATAGAAGCTTAGGTATTTACTTTACAAATGGAAGTGGCCCATCCCAGAATGTTTGAATGTGGCCCAGTCCAAAGTTCACAGTGGGCTTCTGCAAGTAACCCAGCTGCATTCTTTCAAAAAAATGGCTTTCTTCAAAACCATATTCTACAATTTACACCTTCAATAAATCCTAAGATCATGACCCAGAAACCTGGGACCAATACTAAGGCTCTTAGATGTGACACGAGTTTGAATTATAAGTTGTGTGAAAGCCAAAACTGCAGTTTCTGGAAGAATGGGAGTAATGAGTTTCTAAAGTTAGCTTGTGTTCATCCGGGTCTCAGAGGTTTTATGTTTTGAGTTCACAGGAGCTTAATCTGGTTAGTGCTGAGTAGAAAAGG
>JAPVLO010004028.1:0-24171 GCA_027257055.1 Cephalopachus bancanus
TCTGACAAGTGCACTGAGCACCCACTGCTGTCTTTTGCTCTGTCCCAATGGCAGTCACATTTCATCCCACATGTAGAAGGATACAATTTCCCTCTTTTTGTCACATTTTTTATTACACAGATGTGGGATACAATTCAGTTTTAGGTTGATCATGCAAGTACCCTTGTTGATGAGGCATGATCCTCTTTAAGGAGCAATTGCTTTCTGTGACCACTTTGCTTTCTGTGACCACTAGCTTATGTCTCCAATCAAAGCAGCAAGGAAACATGGTGTCTAATACCTCCCATTTTAATCTTCTGTTCTCTGTATACTGCCTGGATCATCAGGAAGCTGCAGGAATCAGAAGAGAAGAAAGTCCTGCAGGACCCACAGGAGGAATGCTTTTTGACTTCTAGTCACCATGACTTGCCTGAGTCACATCAGCCTTGTGCAAGCACCTCCTTTGAATCTGAGAAACGGGAAATCTGCTCTGCTCAGGATGTAACCAGTGAATACCCTACTTCTAATGAGTATAATACTCCAACTGGCTTCCCAGGTAACCTCTGTTTTTTTGCACCCTGTAACCTATCTCCCTTGAGAAACGTCATACCTTCTTGTAGACCCTATAATCAAATACTGGATTGAAGTAAGCTCTAGGATTTAGTGTGGAAAAAAAAGGCATCCCATGAGGAAGAGAGTTTTGTTCAGTCCTAGTCCAAAGCCACACAATTTTTGTCTTTGCCTCACTGGCCAATCGCCAGAGCTAAGGTTGACCTACAGATCAACACCACCTCAGCAGCAATTAAGATTGAATCTGTTATCTCACACGTGATGGTCCGTTTTTCTTTTACAAATGTTGTAAGTTTGTATGCATGTCCAAAGACTTCAAACAGCCTTTCCTATATCCTTGAATAAGTCATTACCATAATTCACTGTCCAAAGACAGTGGCATCCTTGTCCGGATCTCTGTTGAAGGTTTGGCCAAGGTTCCACTATGCCTAGCCCCAGGTTCTATCACTTGTGAGTTGGTAGGGAGAGTTTGCCCCATGACTCGACAAAGCCAACCACAACAGATGTCTCAAGCCATGTGTTAAGGACCCTTAATACTCTGTTCTCACACCGAGAAAATTGATGTGTCTGTGTTGAGAGTGGATTGTCAATGTGATGTGTCTGGGGAGGGATATGCTTAATGGAACAAGCCCTTGTCTGACTTCATTTTTAGGAAATCTAAATGATGCCAAAGGTCTGGAAGACCAAGTCCAAGCATTCACCCGGTAAGTCAATGAAGTCATAAATACTCTGGACTGTGTTGACAGAAGAGACTAGAAATCAGGGAAAAATCAGAAAGTGCTTAATATCTCTATTTCATCCATTCAGACAACCACAAGTTATCTCTGTTCTCAATGATTTATCTTTTCATTGTGGTACCTGAATCAATTTCCATTTCTTTCCTTTAAAAACCTATAGTTGCTTGCTGTCTATCCAAGGAGTACAGGCTGCTCTTTCAAAGCAGAACACAGTTTCTGTAAACATCACTTTCTTTTGCAGATAACCAATGTGATGCATATTTGCTTGCAGCCTGTTTTCTTCTTTTTGGTAATGGAAAAACCAACTAGGGAAAATTATATCACATCACAAAATGGATAATATGTAAAGGGACTCAAATGCAAACAATTTTGGAGTCCACTAAATGCCTCTAAAGTTATATCATGGTGTAAAATTTTTCACACAGTTTATGCAAAACTATTCAAGCCACTGTTTTAGAAATGACAAAATTCTGTGTATCATGAGGGTAGCCCTGGAGCGTGTCCTTTCTCCTTCTTCCTCAGCTTATAATCTAGACAATTGACCAAACATACATTCCCTTCCCATGATCTGTTCCATTGGAGCCACACTCTGTCCCACCCAAAAGGGGATCTTTTTTTTTCCTTTGAATAAGTTTGAATTTTGACTTTCTAAACCACTCTCTTAAGCCTCACACCAAATTCATCTAAAACTTGGTAGTTCCTGATTTCCTTTGGATTAATCTATTGTCCTTCCAACTTCAACAGGCTCAATGGTGAACTGGCAGAGATGCAAGTAAATGAATTTCCCCAGGAGACGCTGAGTGGATGTTACTTGACCCCCTCGATATTTCCAGACCCAGTGAGTTGCCACCACTTTCATAAGAGCAGCCCGAACTCCGTGGACAGGCAGCAAGTTGGCTTGGCTCTTGATGTAGGCCGTGAGTACTCCATCATGAATGTGTTAAACATCTAAATGCAGATACACCTTCAGATAGACCTCGTGGTCCTCACACCCTGAACCAGACTTGGCTGAGTATTTCATCACTGTGGGTTGGACCTATATGGAGATGTTTGTCTGAATCCCTCTAGAGTTGATTCTGAAGCACAGACATGGGGTGAATCAGTGAGCTTTGGTGTCTTTCTAGGCAAGATAATGTCTCTGTTTTTCTAGTCCCATTGTCCTGATAGTGACCCAAAGCAGGTTGTGCCAAATTCACACCAACCTGTGCAGCACATCTGCCAGACCTGCTCATTTGAATTGATTTTGTTTTGCCAGCTATTGTATTCCTTACATGTTTCTTTTCTCTACAATGTGCCATGCGGTTCTAAGTCTACCCAAGGTCAGTGGTGTCTTTCTAAACCTTCCTGTTGCAGGTATTGCCTAGGTTTCACTGAAACTCACCCATCCTCTATGTCTTCTCATTGGTTCAGCAGTCCATTTCACTGCATTAGGTTTCTGGAAGCAAGACTAAGTTTTTTGTTCTTTGTTTTTATTTTAAGTCTTAGAACCACATGCACCAAAAGTGTCTGTATAGCACCAAAGATTCATTTTGGTTCAAGGGTTTCCACATTTATTCCATCATTCGAATTTCTGTTTCTCAAATCCTCTAAACTGTGGACCATCTGAGTATTTGAAGAAAGAAGACTGGATATTGCAGTATTGCAGTTTTCCTCCTAGAAAGCAGTTGGGTAGTAGTTACTTTGGGTTTGTGTGAAAATAGGGCCTGTTTGCACAGACTCAGGGAAGATGTAACTGGAATGATAATGGTCTGCCAGAATAGGGATATTTCACTCCTATGTTCAGGAAAGGAAGCCATGTTATTGCTACCAGGACACAATCTCAGCTCTCCTGAAATATTTCACAGTTCCGGGTTTGACACTTAGGAGACTGATATTCCTTTGTTGAGGTGGGAAAATAAGTTGTTAATACGCAAAGGAGCATCTGCTTACTGTGTCCATCTGTGTCTAAATTTATTTCCAGAAATTTTGGATGATCACTGGGAGGAAGAAGACCAAGACCCACCATGTCCCAGGTAACTCTAAGGAATTATGGACAAATAATTTGTGTGACACCTGGAGACTCTAGATGCAGAAGGAAAAAAATGTTCTGAAAATAAATCGATTCTATCTGTTCATCGATTTATAAAATACCAATATTACTAATGTTACCCATTTCTATTGAATATCTGTATTTTTATGTCTTTCTCTTATTAATATCTCTCAATTTTAGTCCTTTGTATTCAATGGACTCACTTGACCTAGTTAATCACAGACATTTTGATATTTTAATCACAGTCAGTCTTCTTTTCTGTCCTTTTAGCTTAAAGTGAATTTGAGCTGCATATCTGATACCTGCCTCTTTGGCATCATGTCCTACA
This sequence comes from Cephalopachus bancanus, assembly GCA_027257055.1. Lineage (NCBI taxonomy): Eukaryota > Metazoa > Chordata > Mammalia > Primates > Tarsiidae > Cephalopachus > Cephalopachus bancanus. Next base: position 3,644 of record JAPVLO010004028.1, read on the forward strand.
AGTATTTGATAGCAGAAAATTGAGTTAAGAATGCATATTGCATTATAATATTGAGAAAAAGAGATGTTGAGGATACAGTATCTCTCAGAGTCTGAAAACTTCACAGGCTGTGTTCATTTGACCACTGTGTGTTGACTTTAACCCATTTTGCAGAATAATACTGAATGCACTTTTATGTCCCTCATGTCCTCTGTATTTTGTGGCCTTTTCATACAGGGATAATTTCATCTTTCTTCTCAGCTCATTGTCTCCCCAGTGCGCTGAGCAACTGCTGCTGTCTCCCTTGCTCCAGACAGGAAAGGATTGTCTTACCTCACATAGGGGATTGCCCTGGGCTTCCCTGGGCCCACCTCTTGGCCTCCCGTCACAGCAGGCTAGCCACTGTGGTTTCAGTCCCCTTGGTGTTTACCTTCACCTTCTCTACCCACCAGGCTCAGCAAGGACCTACCAGAGGTGGAAGAGCAGGACGGCCCCAGTGATTCACTGGATGAGCGTTACCTGATTCCTTCAATTCACCACGACCTGTCTGACTCTCACCAGCCAGATAGCAGCACCTTGTATTCGTTTGAGGAACAGCAAGTCTGCTCTGCCCTGGATGTACCCTGTGAGTACTCCATTGTGAAGGCTGTGACGATCCTCTGGTCTAGCAGGCAGCCTCTCTATATGTTTTCTCCTGCATCTTGTGCAGGCTGAGACAGTCATCCCTGAGGGCAGGTCCCATGGATATACTGTTCAGAATCTGTTTCCTGGATCCAATTTTAAGCACAGACATTAAATGTGTAAAATTCACCTCTTTTCTTGTCCTGGGGGATATTCCATTACTCGAAGCTTTTTCACAAGAGCATGCCGTTTGTATTGAGTCAGGCCAGAGAAGGGCAATGCAAGGAGCAGCTGGAACCCCTGGGCCACCAGTAGCTGATCTGGAGAAAGCTGCGTCACAGATCTCTTGAGATAAGACATCTCTCTTTGAGGACGTTACATTGTTACTTGCATTCCCGGGCAGAGCTTTCCACTCTTCTCTGGCTGTCCACTTGGGCTGGAAGTTTTGGGCAATTATTTAGGAGGTCTATTTTCATGATTCCCGTGTCCCAAGCCAGGCTCTTTATTTCTTAGAGCTGTCTTCCTTACACCTGAAGCAGTCTAGTGTCCCATCCTTCCATGCAGGGCCATGGCTTTTATCCTCTATAGAGCACCAATGATTTTTTTCCCAAGTCTGGGTTTGTAGTTTCAAATATTTATCTAGTCTCAGTGTTGCATTTTCATGAAAACCATCAACAAACGTGAATGTTGTGTACATGACGGGATGCTGGCCTAACAAATGAGCAACTCATATTGGTTTCCATTCCTAAAATCCCCAGTAAAGGGTCTTTTCATGTGAGGTTATCCTCTTTTCTGTTTTCCATCTCTCTGAGTTTCCTCTCTGAGGCCTTTCTTATGATCTCAGAGATTTGTGACACACACATACATTCCAGGCTTGTTTTGGGTGTGCTGTATGCCCTGCCCCTTGCCAAGTGTGCTCTGTCCACACTGTGATCCATTTCAGCCCAGAAACACTTCCAAGGAGGCGATGTCATCTCCATGTTACACCTGAGGACACCAAGGCTCAGCAAGGTCACCTAACTTACGCGAACATTTGGGTGATCATATCGGTGAGACTACTGTGCACTGGGAATATTGACCCCCTGTGTGCCTGATTCTATGACTCAATCTCTGTTTATTTCTCTGCTGTTGAACCTCACAGGACTAAGCTTGGTGGATGATCAGCTTTCCTTTTGCCTTTTATAGAAAATTACTTTTAAAATAATTTCAAGTTTACACAGAAAAATTTTCAGCTTGGTATTAGGAACTTCTATAGCTCCTCGTGTAGATTCCTGAGCTTCTAATAGCTGGGTTTACTTTGTCTGTGAGCAGAGCCAGCTGCTCATCCACCTCTCCATCTGGAACTACAACTCCAGGAAGCTCTGTGGAAAATAGAGCAGGGGATAAAAGATCCTTGTCATACCCCACCCCTTTCCCCTAGGGTTTTTGCTCTCAATGGGCTATCCTGGAGCTCTTGTAAAGCTGTAGGTCTTTGTCTCAGAAATGCCACAGCTAGGGTGTGACTTCCATGAGGAGGAAGGAAAATGTTCAGACACAAGTCTCAGAAGTGAGATGAGTGCGATCTTGGACAGCCCTACCAGGGCATTTGTAAACATGGGCCAGGAGGTGCCAAATCATCTCTGTGGGCAGGCTGAGAGGAATGAATAGACTGTGAATATTATACAAGGATGCCTCCTGTGTGGGTGTCCACTATGATAATATGTGAATAGTATGTAAAGAGCACAGCCATCACCCCAGCAGTGGTGCCACAGGCCATCTGCTCCAACTCACCCTCTGCCTATGGGATAACCTGGTGAAACAGTGTGAATACAGACAAAATTATAACTTGATCTTTTATTGAAAAATTTTCCTCACCTCCTCGACTTATAAAATGTGCAGTACTCTAGACATTTCTGAAAGCGTTTTCCCTTTTCTCTTGGAAATGCAGAGACGTTCCCTAATATAAGATTAATAAGGCCTCAATAGTTTGGAAAAGAGGGAAGGAAAGTAAAACAATGCTATGAAATTAATTTGAGGTAACTAAAACTATTTCTAGAGCCTGACTCTAGATAGCAAAGGCAGAAGACCAGAATTTGGAGACCTGAACTTAAACAAGTCTTTACCAACCAGATATTTTCCCTGTGAGTCCATTATGAACTGTGGGAGGATCTTATTGAGTGTCTTGAATGACTGATTGCTAGGTAACGATTCATCAGTTCTGCCTGGAGTGACTATGGACAACACATCAAGCTGGGACAAGTACGTGTGGACAAAGACTTGGAAGCTGAAGGCTCCTGGGGTCAGGGGGGGCCAGCCTGACTCCCTGGGAGAACTTGCATACGGGAGTGGTGGGAAGTGATGCTGGACAAGGACATGGGGCCAGAAGTAAGACAGATCACAAAGGCAGATGAAGACTTAGGTCAGAGGTGGGAAGCGAGAGAAAGTTTTCAGAATCAGAGTAGGGTTGAGCGAAGCAAACAGGACATTTGGCTGATAATACTGGTGAGACTATTTATAGTGTGGTGATGGCAGAATTGGAGAGTGCTATGAGGAAGAGACTGGATGAGGAAGGGAATCGCTGAGGAAAGTCCAGTGTAGACTCAGGAAGAGGAAGCCGATCAGAAGCACGACCAATCTTTGGAAGAAAACTCAACACACCTTGGTGAGAGGAACAGGAGAGAGAGCAGTCCCACAGTAAAGTGAAGCATGCCCGGAGGGACATGTGCCTCTCCTAAGCCTGGTTGAGACTGACACGAGACTACCGGAAGTCTTGCTAAGCCACGTTCTGAGAATATGCATGCAAGTCCAGGAGAATATACGTACATTTTATTAGGGGTACTGCACAAACCCCACTGGAGAAGTGATAATATAAAGTTGTGGCCAGTGTTACCTCCCCAAGGACCACAAATTCTGATTCTAAAGCACTTTGGGGCCCAATATTCCATTTAGGGACAGGTAAACTCTACTACATTGCTTATGGCTGCTAGCACCCACTGTATGTCAACAGAATGTATATGTATGAACTTGTGATTCTGTATCCATATCTATACCACAGAAAGTGCAAAGTGTCCCAAACCCTGAAGAATTCACCACTTAGTGTTTGATCTGTGGTATCCCAACTCTCCATTTCATGGCCCCTCCCAAAAGCCTCAAGCCTCTAAATCTACCTCTTTTCTTATATTTCTGTATGTTAAGATAAACAATCTTCTCCTCTTCTATCCTCTGGCCTCTCTAAAACTTTCCAGGCTACAGGAAAAGGATGACTAATAACAGAGCAACAGACGTGAACATTTTAGCCAATCTAGTAGATGATTTGTTTTTTACTTTCAGGACACTCCAGCCAAGGCACCTGCCATCTCAGCATCCCTAGGCACAGGCATGAAGGCGACATCCCCTTAATTTACATGTGTGTTTTTGTAACCTGGGTCACTGAGTGGTTTTACTGAGAGGCAGAGAAATTAGAGATGGGTGTTCTGGGAGTGCTCAGCAATGGAAAAACTGGGATTGTTTCTACTGATTCTTCTTTTCCTTTTAGGTCTCATCCAGGATGTCTGTCCCCAGGGCTCTTTGAGTGGAGACTTGAGCCAACACATGTCAGCGGTACAAGCTTCAAACACACAGCTTGGGGGAAATACCATGGTGACCAACTGTCAGCAGCTGCAGCTGGACCAAAGCTGGGATTGTGAGTATGGCTTAGCCAGACAGGACCTTTCCTCCACTACCAGGAACTTTGCAGTCAACACTGTTTGGGGGAAGCACTGGCCCTTTCACAGCAGAGGGGGTAGGAAAGGGACCAGGAAGTTCTCCCTCATGTGCTCATTGTTATGGGGTTGTGGGTGGAGGACACAATGTGGCCTCTCCATGGTTGCACAGGGTCAAGTAGAACTCCATGATTTGAGTGAGTGAGGAGTGAGGTGACCAAGAACCAGGGCTTGGGATCAAATCTGCTCTCAGGTCCTGGGTTTGCCACCTACTGGATGCTCACTTTGCCCATGTTATTTGTCTTTTTGGTATTTACATCTCAATTCCCTCATCTGAGAGCCTGGAAAATAATATCTACATTCAGCCATGGTTGAGAGCATTCATTATGGCAATTTCCAGAGTACCTGATTCATCAAGAATTGCTCAACAAACCTATGAATGTTATTTATTTCCTTTATCTTTCTGGCAATTTAACACTTCAAAGGTAACTTTACAAGCATTGTTTCATCTGAGGTACAGGAGTTTTTAAAATTTCTACTTTCTAGGGACTCCTTGCATTCACAGGAAGTCACATTTAGCAATTTTCTTCCTCTTTTTTACCTTTCTTCATTAAGCCAATTTCCCCTCACTAGATACTGTCCATAGCAATGTATTATGCACATCCATTAAAAATGCAAATCCTGGGCCCACAGTGCAGTCTCCAGACAGATCCAGCTTATTGTTCTGTTTTCCCCTCTGAAATAAAGGGTAACTTCACATGTTAAGTATACAAGAACGTCTCTTTTATGATACTCCCTTTAGTTCATCACCTCCACTCCTCTCATGGCTGTGTGCTCAGTTACCATCTCACGATGATCCACGTCTACTCAGATGTTCTTAAAACCAAGCTCCCAGCCCCTCACACCCACATCTGGATTATGTTCACCTTTTTCTTCTGGCCCTTTCAGTATCTCCTCATGAACCACCAGGCTGCCTGATCTTTCAGTGAGGCCCTCATCTGAGAAATGTGGAGATCCATTTCTCCTCAGGAGGAGGTGAGGGTCACATGAGATAACAAGCACCAGTCTGGTTCCATACAGACGTCTCACAGAAAGTGCTCAGTCAGTGTCGGAGGATGCATGGTCCCTGACATGTACTTTGATAACTTGTATTTAATCCTTTTCTCTCTGGCCTCTCTTTTGTTTCTCCCTTGATTCCCATAACCCCAGCAAGACTCACCACACTGGCTCAGACACTCTCTCCCTCTCCTGCTCACTATCCCTGGAGACCTGAGCATGAACCAGGCTCCAGAAAAGAGCTGACCATCAAAGATAGAGTGAATGTACTTTCATTTCTTCTCCTTCACCCAGTGATTGTTGCCTGCTAACAGGTCGTTTGTTTCTCACCACAGCTCCTCTCTCTTATTCTTCTCATGTTTCTAATTTTTTTCAATTCTATTGACCAGAATAGTGAGTCTAATGTTTATGTTCCATAGCTCCCAAATCTCTATGTAATAATTTATTCATTAGATTATTATGTATATGACTTTGTGTCATTTGTCACATCCATTACATATATTTGGTGCATATATTATACGGCAAGCGATCCCCAACTTTTTTTGGCATCAGGGACCAGTTTCATGGAAGACAAGGAAGACAGTTTTTCCACAGATTGGAGATGGGGGTGGGTAGGATCATCAGTCATTAGAATTTCATAAAGAGTGCAGCCTAGATTCCTTGCATATGCAGTTCTTCATAGGGTTGTCACTCCTGTGAGAATCTTATACCACCACTGATGTGACAGTGATTGACATTCTACTTGCCTTCTGGTCACCTCTTTTTATGCAGCCCAGTTCCTAACAGGCTGTAGACTGGTACCTGGGGACCCCTGATATACAGCATATATCTATATGCAATATAGATTTATGCAGTTTAGCAAATTCCCCAGATTTAATCTTCTTCCCCAGTACTTTTCTCTCATAGTTCTTTAATTGTGATTTTGATTGATCACCATAATCTTCTCCTTCGCAGAAAAACAGCCTGTATCTAGGTATATGTGTTTATTATCCTAATTTCTTGAATATTTTGTCAGTTGGGAGCACCTTGGTCTCCTGGCTACGTTATCAATCATTGGGTAATGTAAGAAAGAGTAACACAAAAGAAAATGTCAAAGTGTCTCTGTTGGCTTCACCTCACTCCTTGGACTTACTTGCCAAAGGCCACTTTTCTTATTTGATGTCCATCTTTGGGGGAAGAGTATGCTCTAGTAACATCAAGTATGACAATAGATCCTGTTGGCTGTGGTTTTATTTTCAGATCTGGGTTTGGAGCCTTCCTTTGGAATAGAGAACACTCCCCAGCAGGAAGCCGATGCTCCTGAAGGCTCAGCTGACAACACACATGGGTGTCAAGACACTGGCCACATGCAAGCCACCAATGTCCCAAAACAGAAAAGTCTAAAAATAAAATGCCTATCCAAGAAATGGAAACTAGCCTGGCGATTCCCTGGCCTCAAGCTTAAGGCAATAAGGTAACTCCATCTTTGGCTGTTAGATGCACTTAGATTCCTTTATTTTTCTCTGTTTGAGATGACAGCTCATTCTCCCATGGCTGTTTGCTTTTTGTTCTCTTCAACAGCTGTTGTCCCTCTGTGGTTTCACCTCTGTGTCCCATGCACTGCCACCCTGCCAGTACCTTCCTCTCCATCTCCTGTTTGCTCTCTGAACTCTGCTCTGTTCCCACTGCTACTGTCCTGATAGTCTTCTCACAGCCACAGAAGAACCCAGTCCTACTGTCTTCACTCAAGGAACATATTTTAAGCATGTGGCACTTGGCCTGAAATCACACGCTTTCTTGACTTCTTTGCCTTTCCTTCCTTGCATTCTCAATTCCAGTGCCTCTTTCTGCAGGGAGCATTGCTTTAATAAATCACTTGCACATAGATTTCCCTTTGGTGTCTGCTTTGAGCAACCCATCTAAGTCAACCCTGAATCCTCACCTTCTACATGGGAATGAGAAGTGTAAAACTGAGCACAAAGAACCCCATTAGAAAACCAAATTGGAACCTGGGTCACAGGTGGGAGTCTGCTACTGGCCTCTAGTCAGGTTTGCCCTCAGCCCTAGATGTGCTGTCTTGTGTCCATGTGGATGGAGTTTACAGGGACTCAGTGTCCACACCTCATGAACTCCTCTGAGCTGACATTAACTACAAGACATTTATGAGCCTTTAATGGAAATTCTATTCAAAAGTTGATGCAGAGGGCAGGACTTCAAAAGTGCATACATCCTGAAGGGCATTCTAACATCTCCTTTTAAACTTTATTTTTCCTTCTACAAGTCCAGTTTAGAGTCTGAAATGAGACTCAGGTGAATCTTGAGAAGAGAATATAAGAGAGAATTTTATGAATTAAGTTTGAGAAAAGTGAGTCCAGGAAGCAGCTTATAGATACCCAAGATGACTGACAGGATAATCTTTGCCAGCCCGACTGACAGGAAAGTGATTTTACTGAAATTGTCAGAAGGAAGAATAAAATCCATAGAGTCACTGGGAATGAAGCCAAGCATAAGAGAAATGGAGAAAGGGAAGAAAATGATGGGAAATAGGGTTGGTCCATTTAGTGTCTCTAAATTGTGCCAGGAAAGAAACAGCTGGTGAGATTATAATGCTTGAACTCAAACCTTTAGATTCCCATCTAGACTGGGGGTGTAGTTTGGGCATCAGTATTTTTGGGAAGTTCCCCTATGATTCTAATATGTGGCTAAAGAGGAGCAGGACCACTGGTCTACTCTGATCTCAGATTATCAACATGGAAATGCCCTCGTTGTGTGACTAACCCAGAGAAAAGGCTGAACCTCCATCCATCACTGATGAGATCAGTATTCCCCTCTTAACATTACTGTTTGTATGACATGACCAAATGAGGAGAAAATGAGTGAATTAGACCTATGGCCTCTGTACTTGAAGCATACTTGCTCAAACTGTTTAAAATACAAGATATAATAAGAAATAATCATTACATTGAGGCCCAGTGCACAGAAAACAATCCTTGCCTTAAGACACATATTGGAATTTAGTATTTTCTTCCCATTTTAAAAACAAAACTTGCAGTTTATATTTTCCTATATGGATTAGTATGTTTATACTTCTATTGAAAGTATAGAAAAATATTGAAAATAATCTTTTCAAAATAGCACTGTGGGAAAAACAATAGGGCCTGAAAGTTGGCTGTAGTAAAACACAAACTAATCCTTTTCAAGTTTGACTTCAGAATTTTATTACTCTAGACACTGAGATAGTTCTACAAATTAAGAACTATCTTAATTAAGGAGTATACATTGGACCATGGTGACAATTCTCCCCACTCTCTCTTTTTTTAATTCTATTTTGGGTCTCTCCTTTTTCCTTTCTTTCCTGCTCCCCTTTGGAAGAATACTTATAATATTTCTTTGGTAGACCTTATTCCTGTCCTGGCCAAGGTGACCCAACAGCCTCTAATGACTGTTTCAACCTTTATATTGGAACCACTCCTCTTCCTTTGTCCCAACTTTATGGAAAGGGCCTGACACTTGGGTTCTAGTTCCAGGGTTGTCAATAACAAGTCACATGTCTTTATTTAAGTCTTAGCCCCTTGGCACCACTGTCTGCTCTGTTTTAAAAGGTGGAATTGGACTTGGATATGTCTGAGGTCCCTGCTGACTGTCACAACGAGGGCGCCTCCCACATTGCACCCACTTCTCCCCATAGGATAGGACATGGAGTTAGAAGGGCATGTGTTTCTCTGCAGAGGGTCCTCTCCTTCCTGATTCTGTCTGTTTCTAAGTGTGTGTGGTTGATGCTGAGCAGATCCCTTACTGGGAGGCGTGGAAAGCCAGCACACCTCCAGACAAAGGGGATCAGGAGGAGAGTAGCTGATATTACCTGCTACTGGATGAGGGAGGGCAGAGTCCCTAAATCTTGCACCATAGCCTGGACTGTAAATTCATGAAGAGTTTTCTTCTGATCGGACACATGTATGATTTTTGTGTCCAGCAGCTGAGGCTGACTGGGGTCATTTTCCTCTAACTTGTGGCTGTCACTTTCCCCCTTCAACCAGCGTGACACCCTCTCGTCCTTCAAGCTTACCCTCTCCATGGGAGCTCACTTTGCCCCTAGGTGTATCACCAGTTAGTAATCCCTCCTGACTCAGCGTTCAACAGGAGCTAACAAAGACTCTCATTTGATTGTTTTTCTCTTTCTCTCTCTCTCTCTCTCAGATACCAAGCACTGCAAGAAATATGAAATGAATGAAATTATCTCACAAAAAGTCGCTTTCCCACCTGATGAACAAAACTGAAACAGCAAATCAGTTAAAGGCCAAACACAACACTGAAGGGATCCTTTGCTGAGAACTGAATTTCACAACCACAGAGGGCTCGGATGATTTTTAATCCAATAGGGTGCTTTGATTACGATAATCACAGTCCTTCGACCTCCAATTGTGATATACACCCAAGGAGACCAGGCCTAGATTGCCAAACTCTTCAGACACCTTAGCTCCTGCTCAATTCCCATCCTATAGAGAACAGCAGTCAGGAGCAGCTGACAGAAGACAGACAGCAGGTGAGGCTAGACAGTCTTCGCCTAAAGATGGGAAGCCCTAGGAGTAGACAGGCTCAACAATGAAGTGTTCTTGCTGAAAATGTTTAGCGTGAGCTTAATCGTGAGATAATTACCAGACAACTTCAGGATGTACCACTGAGCCAAACAGGTGAACTGTCCTCTACAAACACGTCAGTGTACCTACCATCAGTAACAACAACAAAATAAGGAGATGTTTTGGATTCAGAGTGATAAAAAATGTATAGCTAAATAATCTTTTTTACTTTTTTTGAACCCAAAATGTCTCTTCTCCTTTTTGTTTTTGTTGGTGATCGTGGTGACATTGACTTGTTTGTAGAAGACAGGTTAGCTGTCTGGCTCAATGGTTTCCATTCTAAACTTGTCTGATGATTTCCTCACGACTAAATTCAGCATAAACATTTGCCAAGAACACCTCAAAGTTAATGCTGTGAACGTCCTACCTCTTTCCATCTGCAGGCAAAGAACATCCAGTTTGTCCATCACCACTACTGGGATACCAGAATCAGTCCCTTGGTTAAGGAGGCATCTTGGTTAAGGAACAATAAGATCTGTCCATCCTAATGACACCATATTTGTCATTATTAAGTAATTCAGAAAGTGGTACTTTGAAAATATATAAACATCCTGTAGTCAAACAATCTTCCTCCAAAACTTATTTCAACAATTACTCATTCTTGCATGTGTTAATTAATAGATTTCTGTTTCTGCATTGGAAATTTTCTATTTTAATTATTTCTATATACTTGTATTCTCTGGCATTTTCTATCTCAAAGGACTCTGATGATTTTTAATCCAGTAGGGTGCTTTGATTACAATAATCACATTCCTTCAACCTCCAATTGTGATATATACCCAAGAAGACCAAAGCCTATATTGACAAACTCTTGAGAGAGCATAGCTCCTGCTCAATTCCCATCCTATAGAGAACAGCAGTCAAGAGCAGCTGGAACATTCCCTCCCTGAGTTTTAAGTTCACTCCAACATTTATTTGAATCTTTTTTCATTAATAACAAATATTACTCATCTTTATTTACTCTAGTTACCATTCTGAGAACATTACATGAATTATTAATCCCCCCAATCCTATGAGGTGGAAATTTGTAACATCCCCTTTCAGAGATGCAAAATGAGCCTGGTCAGAAAGTCCTAGGGCTCCTCTGGCCCAATCAGAGCTAAGAACTAAAGACAGAAAAGGAAATTCTCTCTGTCTCTGTAGTTTCAGCCCATGTGGTTCTTTGGCCAGGCTAGACTCCATCAGGGCACTAGGCTGCCTGGGGAGGAGTGCCCCATACTGAGATTAGGCATCACATCCCTCCTTGGACCAATCTTCCTTTGACATGCTGAACTATGCAATTAGCTGGATAGTTGTGGTAACACTCCAGCTAAAAATGAACACTGCCTTCTAAGGTGATATATGAGAATGGTTGTTTGTTAGTTTAATGGAGGTGATGTTTCAGGAGACCCACTCCTAAATTGTAGTTCAAGCTCCCAACAGGGAACTTTTGCTAACAGTCTTGATTGTTCTTTGGTTTATTTCTCAGTAAAATGGATGTTGTTCCACCTCTGTTGACAACCAGTGTTAATGTTGGCAATTAAATTTTATGTCTATCACTCTGGAGTAGTGTCTTTTTAAATTCTCTGTTAAGAAGGGAGGGAGATGGCTGTGAAGCCATTCAGACTGTGCAAGTTCCAATGTGAGTCAGTGAGTGAATAGAACATTTTGCATGTGTAAAATGCAAAATCTGTAAGTAAGTGGGCAGGTGAGTGGCGACCTGGGTGGGGAGTGGGGACCTGGGACTGAGTGGGGACCTGGGAGCCAGTGGCCCAGAGCTCCTGGTGAAGCAGCTGGTGCCACAGTTGCTCTGCTTAGACCCCAGTGCTTCCCAGGGTGCAGAAGCCATGTCATCTTTTAAAAATCAGCAAAGCCCTTCCTGGGAAGAAGCTATGAGAAGAAGCTGCCAGAAGTGACTACTGGCTCCAGGCTCTGCATCGCCACTGCAGAGCCTGGCCAGACACTGGCAGCAAGGACTGAGAGGGAGCACAGTGAGAGAGCCCGGCGGCAGACCCTGACAGAGGCACCCTGCCACCGTCTTGGAAACTGGGCATGAAAGTGCTCTGGCTTGCTCCCCATGGAGTGGCAGACCTGATTGGAGCTGAGAACTAAAGACAGAAAAATAAATCCTGACCAGCAAGTTAACTACTCGGGCATTGATCATGACCTGGAGGGAATACCCTGAAAAAACAAACTCTGGAGGGACAGGATGAGTGTTGAGTCTCACATGCCCCACCCCAACCTTGATTCAGCTGTGGGACAAAGGGTGTGACCTGAAAAGGATGAGAAAGACCCCCAAAGAGATAAGCAGTGAGTCCAGGACTGACCCAACCCCCTCTTCCCCTTCAATCTTCTGAACATCAAACCTATATGGCTGGGGCATGACTGAGAGGGACACACCCAGGTGGAGCCTGGATGTCAGCCTTGATAGGAAGACTCCAGTCCAGAATAAGCCTGACTGGGGCACCCCTCCCCAACCAGTATACTCCACTCAACAACCACAGAATATACTTTATACTCATTACCACATGACACATACTCCAAAATTGATCACATCCTCGGCCATAAATCAAGCATAAACAAATTCCCTAAGATTGAGATATTGCCATGAACCTTCTATGACCACAATGAGTTTAAAATAAGTATCAAGACCAACAAAATTCTCCCCAAACCCACAAAGACATAGACACTAAACAGCATGATGGTGAAAAACTCCTGGGTCAACACAGAAATCAAAACAGAAATTAAAAGATTCTTGGAAACAAATGAAATGGAGAAACATGTTTCCAAAACCTCAGCAATGCCATGAAACAGTTCTAAGAGAGGAATTTATATCTCTATGAACACACATCAAGAAAATGGAAAGATCACAAGTTAACAGCCTAACAAATTACCTAAGGGAGCTGGAAAGACAAGACCACCAAACCCTAACTTTAGCAGAAGAATCCAGAACACCAAAGTAAAAGCACAGATCTGGGGCATAGAAGACAAAAATATCAGAGAAAAAATCAACAAAACAAAAAGCGGTTCTTTGAGAGAATAAACAAGATTGACAGATCCCCTAGCCAGAATAACCAAGAAAAAGAGAGGAAAAGTCCAAATAAACACAATCAGAAATGCAAAAGATCAAATCACAACTGACCATGAAGAAAAACAAAAGATTATCAGAGATGCACAACTCTATGGAAATAAACTTGATGAATGAAATGGGAGACTTTTTGACATACACAACCTCCCAAGGTTGAAACAAGAAGACATTGAGACACCAAATAGACCAATAACAACCAAGGAAATTGACTCTATCATAAGGAAACTACCTACAAAAAACAAGCTTTGGACCAGACAGCTTTCCAGCAGAATTCTACAAAATTACAAGAAGGGACTGATACCAATCATACTGAAAGTATTCCAGGCAATTAAGAAAGATGGAATCTCAAATCATTTCAAATAGCTGACATCACACTGATACTCAAACCAGGTAAGGAGCCAAAGAGAGAGAGAGAGAGAACTACAGGCCAATATCCCTAATGAGCATAGATGCAAAAATTCTCAACAATATTCTCAAAGTTGCATTCAACAACACATCTCAAAAAATCATCCACTGTGACCAAGTAGGCTTCATCTCCAGGATGGAGCTGATTTTACATCTACAAGACCATAAATTTAATTAAATATATCAACAGATGTAAAAACAGGAGACACAAGATTATATCATTAAATGTAGAAAAAGTTTTGCATGAAATCCAGCATTCCCTCTTAATAAAACGCCTCAAACATCTAGGCACAGAAGGATCATACCACAAAATAGAAATTGCCATTTACAATAAACCCACAGCCAGCATATTGCTAAATGGACAGAAACTGGAAGCATTTTCCCTGAAAACAGGAACAAGACAAGGCTGCCCACTCTCACCCCTCCTGGTCAACATTGTGTTGGAAGTCCTAGCTAGAGCACTTAGACAAGAGAAGGAAATCAGGGGTATCCAAATAGGAAAGGAGGAAGTTAAACTACCCCCCTTTGCTGATGATATTATCCTATTACCTCAAAAATCCAAGAGAATCTGCCAAAAACCTCTTGCACTGATATAGGACATTGGCAAAGTCTCAGAGTACAAAATAAATGTGCAAAAGAGAGCCATATTCTTATACACCAACAACAAACAGGCAGAGAACCAAATAAAAAGCACAATCTCATTCACAATAGCCACAAAAAAATGAAATTCTTCAACATCTTTCTAGTCAGAGAAGTGAAAGACCTTTACAATGAAAACTACAAAACTCCGCTCAAAGAAATCCAAGAAGACACAAACAGAAAAATATTCCATGCTCATGGATAAGAAGAATCAACATTGTTAAGATGTCCATCCTACTAAAGGTAATCAACAGATTCAACACCATACCCATTAAATTACCATCATTCTTCTCAGACCTAGAAAGGACAATACAGAAATTCATAAGGAAACATAAACAACCACAAATTGACAAAACAATCCTCAGCAAAAGAAACAAAGTGGGAGGTATCACAATTCCAGGCTTTAAACTTTATGATAAGGCTACAATAATCAAAACAACCTATTTCTTCTGCTTGGTTAATTCTGCTTTCCTTGCTTATCAGTAAAAACAAACAAACAAACAAAAACTGGTATTGGTACAAGAACAGGCATTTGGACCCGTGGAACAGGATAGTCTGGAAGCAAAACCTCGATTTCTGAACCAACTCATCTTTGACAAAGACTTCATGAACAACCACTGGGAAGAGGAAAAGCTATTCAGTTAATGGTACTGGGAAAACTGACCACATGCAGAAGATTGAAACAGGACTTCTACATATCACCACACAAAAAATCAGCTGTAAATGGATCAAAGACCTAAGCTTAAAACCTCAAACTATAACAATCTTAGAAAATGTAGGAGACACCTTTATGGAAATTGGAACTGGCAACCAATTCCTGATCAAAACCCCAAGTGCCCATGCCATAAGAGATAAGATAGATAAGTGGGACCTCATCAAACTGAGAAGCTTCTGCAAAGCAAAAGAAACCATCAAGAGAGTTGGGAGACAGCCTACAAAATGGGAAAAAAATTTTGACAACTGGATATCTGACAAAGGCCTAACATCCAGGATCTGCAAGGAACTCAAACGTGCTGAAAGGAAGAAAACAAACAGCCCCATTAAAAAGTGGGTAAAAGACTCAATGAATAGACACTTCTCAAAAGAAGATACAAGAGCAGCCAGCGGACACATGAAAAAGAGCTCAGCATCACTATTCATCAGAGAAATGCAGATCAAAACCACATTGAGATATCACCTAAACCCCATTAGAATGGCCATAATTAATAAAACAAACAACAACAGATGCTGGTGAGGATGTGCAGAAAAGGGCACAAATCTACACTGCTGGTGGGAATGGCAACTAGTTCAACCTCCGGAAAACAGTGTAACAATTTCAGAAAGAACTAGAAATTGACCATCCATATGACCCAGCAATCTCCCTACTGGGAATATACCCAGAGCAACTCAAATCATTCTACAAAAAAGACACCTGAACATGCATGTTTATTGCAGCACTATTCACAAAAGCAAAAACATGGAACTCAACGTGCTGCCCATTGAAACTGGACTGGAAAAAAAAATGTGGAACATATACACGATAGAATATTACACAGTCATAAAAAGAACTTCCCAGCAACTGGGATGGAAGGAGTGTATAATACTCAGTGCTATATCACAGAAACAAAGAACAGAGTACCATATATTTTCATTCATAAGTGGACGCTGAACTTTTTCCATAATAGTGTAAGAAAAGGATTGGCAGTAGCGGGATACTGCCGGGGGTGGTGGGGAGGACACCACATCAATAATACCTGATATCAAACCAGGCAAAGTGGAGACCAAAGGGAGGCCCAAACTTTACCTGTATGATGTCCACTTGTTACCCAATTCTGAATTGTACCCCACATCTTTAAAACTAATATTAAAAAATTCTATATTATGAGCTTTTATTGTGATGATTGGTTTTAGTTGATAAGGATATAGACGAATAAAACCATTTTTATTTATTTCCCTTTTAAAATCCTAAAGTTCTCCATATTTTAGGATATATTCACCATATGTATAGAGTGTATTTCTGATATTACTTTTGTCATGTGATTTGCTTTCTCTGTGTGTACATGTTTGTGTATATGTATCTTTTGCTTGGTTTTTTCTTTTTCAAGTTTCAAATACTTTATTTTCTTATCCATACAGTATGAAGTTTTCTAAAGTTGCCACAACGTGACGTGTCATGCAGAAGAAAAACTAAACATTCGGCATAAACCACCCCCTCCCCTCCCCACCCCCACACACAAACTAAAATTAAATGAAGAAAGAAAAAGAAACAGAACTCTTATTCCCCAGTAAGGAAATAACGTTTGCACTACTTTTCTGTAACGCCAGCCAAGATATGCACAAGCAGGAGAAATAGAAAGCATTTGCTAAATGCTTGTAACAAATACTTATGTACAAAAGATTCACAAAAGACTAGCTCCCCCTTGAAGCAGAGCACATGGCAGTTGACACCGGAACAGACCAAGCCACTGGCAGGGATTTTAAGCCACGCACTGATCCAGAGGAAGAAAGTTACATGTAGTGGAGATTTTCAGTTTGAACATTAACATTTCCAAAGTTTGGCAACATTATCTTTTAAAATTATGCAAATTATGTAAACAAGAGGTACATTTTAAATTGATCTACATGCAAAACTCCATGTGATGCAAGGACACCAAGCCCCGGGATTTTTCTCTCACAGACAGAGCCCAAGATGTGCAGCACTCAGCTGAAGGAACAGCGACGGCAGGCAGTTGCTCACTTAAGATTCATTCCTCCCAACTCAACCTGCCCTTTCTACTTATGGTTAGAAAACCAGTCTTTATAGAAAGACTATGTAGGGAAAGACTCTTGTCACACAAAGCTAACCAAGATGCCGTTCTTCCAGCCAACAGTACCTTTGCAGAAAAGGGAAGGGATAACCTCAAGTGATAGAGCACGATTCACTACTTTTATATCACACAAATTCATTAAGTTATCATCCATTACCAATTATATGGCCAAATCAGAAAAACCATACATCCTCTATGTCTTGTGATAAGGAAATTTAAGAGGCTTAAATTTGGATAAAATAGTGCTCTTCTGTGGCATATAGATTAGCAAGACTTCTCCCATTTAAACCACAAATATGTGTGGGTGTTTAGAAACATCCACACATGTTAAAAATCACCAGTTTTTTAGATTGGCTGCAAATCTTTTGAAACACAGAAGGGAAATTCATGGCTCAAACACAAGTTTAATGACCAATTATTTACCCATGTGAGGAAACAAATGGATATCCTAAGCAGTTACATGATTGCTTCATTCTTTTCTAAGCAATGCATACACTATATCATGATTGCCTCAGACAGCTTCTGGATTTTATGTATAAAATCACAACTGGTAACTTACATTTACTGAGGGACATTGAATAAACGGTTCCTGGCTACAAAGTAACAGAACGAAGCAGCCATAAGCACTGTGCAGTTACTCTGTGAACACAAGAACTAGCTCTTGGCAGTAGCACTGAACTATACTTTCTCCCCAAGCAGAGGTTTATTAAAAGCTGCTCAGCAATGAGACATAGTCCCTGGAAATATATTCATAAGTATAAATAAAGTTACAGACTCCTTTGCTCCAAAATGCAATTAAGGTAAAACAATAGGACGTTAACAAATGCTTTATCCATCTCTCAAAGGAGAAAGCACAGGAAAAGGAAAATGGCTGGCCTAACACCCGGCTCAAATTGCACAATCGTCTATGTATACATAAAACGGTGTGAAATAAAGTACGGATGTGTTATGTTCCGCTTGGCACTTTTGTGCTCTATTGTCTTGTCTCTGAATCAAGTCTTTCAAATTAAAGCCAACCTACCACATATATAGAAAGCTACGTGTATCTATGTATAAATACTCACGTATGTATATACAGATATTTTCTTGTCATAAGAGAGGCAGAAAAACAAATTCAAAGGCCGCCCCTTCCCTTTCTCCACCACCCTGACGTGCTCTTTTCATGCCGCTGTCCTTCAGACTTCAGAGGGCGACACCGAGTTCCCGAGAGAATAAGAGCTCGGTAACACTTACGCTGGCTGCGTGAGGCTCGTGCTGGAAAACGCGGCTTCACAGAGAAAAACGCTTCCACGTAAAGACACGGAGAGCATTGCGGGACGTCTTGAGCGGATCTTCAGAGCCGGAGCGAAAGACACGCGTGGGGTGGTCGCTAAGAAGAGTCACACATCCACCACCATCTTTGGGGGCTCTCCAGGCCACGTCCCGCGGCACAGAATCCTCGAAAGATGCTCTTCCGTCTCCAGCCTGGCCTGCGTTTGCCCTGGTCTTGTCCACGGTCGGCGGCGACTGCGCACCTTTCAGCTTGTTCCCGCCGTCGTCCTCAGCCCCCGGACGAGCTCCCGCTGGAAACGCAGCCACCTTTGCCCAGGTCCTCGACGCGGAGAGCGCACTCGACTTCCGCGCCTCGGCTCCTCCGACGCGGAACTGAGAGGCTCCCTCCACGAAGTCCTCGAAATCGATTCTCCATTCCCATCTGGTCGAGTACATCGATCGCCCGCTGTGCTGAAGGATTCCGCTGTGACTCGGGCAGAGACTCGAACTCCTCCAACTCACGGAACCAGAACCCAGCCGTCCAAATCTCTCTCCGAGCCTTTAATTTCGGGGCACCCACGGGCGGGCGCGTCTCCAGAGGCCAGCCTGCCGCATCGCCCCTGGGGCCGGGCGGAGGGCGACCGGCTCCGGGGACGTCGGGCTCGGACCGGCTCGCGGCAGCGGCGGCGGCCCTCGAGCGGGCGGAGGCGGAGGAAGGAAGGGCGGGCGGGGCGGCGAGGGCCGGCGGGGCGGGGCGGGGCGGGGGGGCGCAGCCGGGCGCGGGCGCTCGCGGGGGGCGGAGCCGCGTCGGGCTCGCCGCGGGGGCCGCGCGGACCCGCAGCCTCAGGCGAGAACGCGGGAGCGCGGGGGCCGGAGCGGAGAGCGGAGCCGGCGCGCGCCTGCCGGGCCCCCGGGCAGGGCCCGTCGCTCGTCTTCAGCGGGGCCCAGCGACAGTTCGCCCTCCCGGCCGCCTTTCGACGGGACCCCGCTCCGACGTCGGGTGCATGAAAGTCCCTTTGAGCCGGGTCCACCCCGCCTCCCGGGCAGGAGTGCGGTGGCACCAGCGCCGCCCACGGCAGCCTCGACCTCCTGGACTCGGGTGCTGCTTCCGCTTCAGCCTCCTGAGTGGCCGGGGCTACGGGCACACGCCGCCACACCTGGCTCATTTTTCGGTTTTCGTAGAGACGGAGCCTCTCTGTGTTGCCAGCATGGGTCTCGGATTGCTGGGTTCGAGCAACCCTCCCACCTCCCAAAGTGCTGGTGTTACAGGGACGAGCCACCACTCCGCAAGACAGGGACGGCGCTGAGGTTGTCTGTGACTTCGCTCCCCAGCTCTAGCCCCGGCTTAGAGACGGCACCCACATATCTGATGCAGGTGTGAATGAATGAGTGAATTCTCACAACACATCTGTGGGAAAACTCCTCTTCGGCTTGCAGACAAGCCTGCTCCTCCATTTGCAGATGGCCGAGGCTGAGAGAAGTTAAGAAACTTGTTCCGAATCACAGAGCCAAAAGTGGTAGATCCGGAATATGAACTCGGGGAAGCAGATGCAGAGCCCCTGGGAGACAGTGTCTTTCCTGCAGGTACTGCTCAAGCGTGCAGTCTTGGTGGTAATGGCAGGCAAGCTAGTTTAAGGTGCAACCAAGGCCCTCTAAAGAAACAGCACCTCTTCCTCTCCTAAAACGAACATTTGGTGCAAGTTGTAATCACAGTTGATGTAATGGATCTCTGCTGCCTCCTTTCTGAGGCATGCACTAAAAGTGCATTCCAAGAATTTTTTTAAATGTATATGCACATGTTGTTCTTGCAGTATTATTTGCAATAGCAAAATGCTACAGTCAACCTAAGTGCAATAAAGAAAAGATGGAATAAGCCACGCACACAGTGGTACTACATGCAGCTGGAAAAAAAAAAAGATTAAGGAAGAGCTATATATGGACTGATTTTAAGGATACATCAAGTAAAATGAGCTAGGTACAAAAGAAACACCAAATGTAGTAAGTTTTATATTAGCAAAAGGGAAATTAGGCGCATATACACATGTACCACATATTCACAAACGATTCCTTTACTTACTTTTTCAAAAATCCACAGAGGGAGGATAATCCGTAAGTGAAACTGGATACCTTAAATACTTAAGTTCCATGGCCCTCAAATGAGCTATTTATTCATGCCTGGGAGCACACTACAGTGGGGAGAGCAGCAAAGACTGCATGTAGAGGAGAGGACAGCCAGGAGGGCCTGTGCATGACAAAACACCTGTAAAATCACCTGCACAAAGCGAGTACGGATAAGCACAGAACATGCCTGAGACTTGGTTGGTTGGAACACTGGCTACCAGGGAACTGAAAGAAAGGGGCTACACAGTGCAAAGAACCGGACATGCCAATCTGAGAAAAGCAGGATTGCCATGGAGAGGGACTGACC